>VYYJ01001797.1:0-26986 GCA_021029165.1 Cyphoderus albinus
TTTTTCTTTCGCCGACTTTCTACAAGAGGAAGTATGTAGCTACCGAAATTGCTACACATCACATCACCCACCACCAGAGCCCACCCGAGCATTTTCACTTGTACCTTCACACCATTTTCTCACAATTCTACCAGCTCGTTTAGTCCCCATTTTCGCATACTTTTCTCAAAGTAATCCATTTATTTTTCGCCACGCTTCTTACCACCATTACGTGAGTAAGGCGTCATAAAACAAAAAAGGTAACTTGTAGCAGCGGCGAGGCGGAATTTCTGGAAAACACCACCAAAACACCCAGAGAAAGCAATAAGCGGGGATTAGGAGTCTCCCGCAATTTAAGTGCCACTCATAAAACTTCTTGCTGTACGTGCATTCAAATTGATGTTTATGGTGACGATCGTGACCAAATAATAACAATAATAGTCAAGCTACGTATGATGACATTACGTTAAGCGAGCTTTCCTGTCAAACAAATGTATCATGTGGCGACTAAAAAAAATTGCTCTTTGCACATTTTCTCTTGTCCGTAGACTCCACTCATTTCTCACTCCAAGTGTCATATTTATTCGCGTACACGGCGAGGCGTCCGCAATTTCATTACTATCGTTTTGCCTCCCGGTCTTCTCGCACTTTCCTCATTCCCTTCAACCTTTTCTTTCTTTTTCCTTCTGTCTAACCATCTCCAACTGCGATCTTATGATAACTGTTTGAATTGAATGCTGACATTCTGGATGGAGGCGGTTTCTCTTTTTTCTCTTTCTCTCCATTTGTCGCCTGTCCTGCACTCTCCTTCTTTCGGATCCTTCTCTTCAATCCAATCAGACGAGGGAAAGCGCTTAACAAGAGTTTCCTCTTGATAATGATGTTGTTTCGACCGGAGCTCTTAGTTTCCAACGAAAAGGTGACGTCGTAATGTTCCGTCACTTAAAAACGTCTTGAGAGTGTTTCGATTTTCTTTCTTTTATCCCACTAGAGACGTGATTCTGCTCTGCTCTTATCCCTCTTCTTCTCATTTCGTAAGGCTCTTGGCAAAATTGTTGAGGCTTTATTTTTCTAAATGACTCTTAGGCTGTCTCCTCTCAACTCGTGTTCTAAATTTTGCACGTTTTCTTCCTTTTACTTACCTGTGTTCGCTCAGCACAAGTTTTCGAGTAGAATTGGGATAACTACGTAATGCAATAATAGCTCCAGTCTACCATCATTATTTGGCATGGGCAACGTGATAAATTGAGAACATCCTTCTTCTGTCGCCAATTCATGAGCGAATTCATGGCTGAGTTGGTCGGTAGGAAAGCGAGTATAAAGACGGTGGCGGTGCACAATGACTTGTTTTGTGTCCTCTCATTTCATTCATCTTACTTTTTTTTACTACCGCTGCATAAAAATTGCTGCCTACGCACACAACACTCACTCACTCATCCATTCCATTTTCTTCATCGTCAATAAAGCAGAGAGGCCGTTAAAAAGGATAATGAAAAGCGTTCTTGGAACTCTCTCACTTAATATTGATAAAAATGCATAGCACGTTCAACCGGAATGTTTCTTTTCGTACTGGCAAGGCAATCCCGGCCGAGTGTACTTTGTTACTTGGTAACTGTAATGTGAACAAGAGGGAAAATTTAGTCATTGGACACACCGCATCAATCCATTCCATCCCTACCCAAGTTGTTCACATCGCCATCGCCACACCACTTTTCAAAAAATAAATCCATACGGCTTTCTAATGTATGACATAACCTGATGAGTGAGAAGAGAGATATGTGGCTTCTGCATGACGCGTCAGTGTTTGTATGTAAACTTGGCCATGCCGTCGAATTTTCTTAACTCTGACATCAGGTTTAATATTTTTTGCCCGTGCCTGTGTCCTACCTTTGGTTGAGTGGAAAGTTGCAAGTGTGGAGGAACGGGAAGCACCGGAGAGAAAACGAGAGGAGAAGGGAAAGTTTTTCTCTCACAGCCTGCCGATTTCCTTCTTGGTAATGTTCCATGTGCTAGTGCTATACTGTTGCTGCAGCTTTTGGCTGGTTTTGGCCGAAGCGATCGAAGTGGGGAAAAAGAGGAAGGTAATACCTACCTTGTTCAGGGTAGATTGGAAATTGCATTGGAACGCTGTGCCAAGAGCTTCTCGTGCTCACTCAAGGAGCTTTAATAAAAGTTCAAGCGTTCTCTGCTTTACTTCCTGCATCACTCCTGCACCCACGTACCTGTTTTATTCCCGTGCTCCTTTTCCATTTTGGGAAAGTAAAGTAAGCTACTATGTCGTGCTAGGCTTGTCGCGTTGCCCAGGCACAGCAACATGCTCAAGTTAAGCTTCTTCAAATAAGGAGCATCATCGACGAGAGGAATGTTTAAGTAAATATTAAAAAATCATGCAAGCTCCTGCTCTCCATATGCATCGAAACGGAACGGAATTATCTCTGGCTGCGATTTCATTCGAAGGGCTTCGTTTACGGGTATTTAAATGAAATTAAATGGATCATAAGCGGAGAAAGTAATAAAAAACTTTTAATTAGATCTTAACTTTTTCCCTTTTCCTAGAAATGTCGATGGAAATGAGGCAATAGCTTGGAGGGCAGTGTAACATTTTAATGGCATTTCCAAAGATATCTTTGGCAATTTAATTCAATTCAACTCAGCCAGTGAATGAAATTTGCATGGGCGGAAAAAGGGAAATCCGAGAAGATCGAATTTCATCTGAATATTTCAAACATGCGGAACGAAACTGAATCAAGTAATGGATTAAACGTCTCCGAATATTACAACCTTTTGATGCCGGCGTTCTCTTTCAAAAATGGAATTTATCCCGACTTGAAAAATGATTGCAACGACTCTGTGAGAAGACATTTCTTTCGCACTGAAAGTCAAGGCGTTTCTCTGTCAGTCAAAAGAATGTAAAAGTCTCCTACCGTTAAGCACTATGATGTCATGTCATAAGGCTATGAAAGTATTTTACGTATAAAGAGAAGTTATGTTGATATGTAAACTTCCCATTTTCTCTCCATATGTAACGAAAAAAAGTAAATGAAAGAGTGAGAGACTTGTAAAAAAAGTTGATATTTCGCTCGTCTTTCCAACATAGCTCCTGGCTCTGTCTCTGCTTTGCTTTCTCCATCGAAAATGTTCGCTGCTTGTCCATATGTGTGGAGAATGAGAGGAATGGTTCGTGGCTCTTCCACTTACTCACAACTTTTCCTGTTTTTCCTCGCACAAAAATAATATAATAGTGTCACAATAAGTTACACATTACTTCGCTGAAATATATTATTACACTTTAGTTCAGCCTGCCTTTTCCTCTCCATGCAGTGTAAGCGAGCACTCGATGCAACATACGCCCAACGCTTTTCATACTTTGGATAGCATTTTTTTCTCTTTCTCTGCCCGGATTGTGATTGTGTGGAGTGTTTCTAATATTTTGCATACGATCAACTCGACAACACATTTGAAAACGTGTGCGAAAAGGCGACTTATTGGGCTCACACAGAGAAACACAGAACAGAGCGCCACACATCATCTCACAATGCATTAGCGAGGAATATTCCAGGGGAAAAGGCACCTACAGGCAGGATAAAAGAAAAGCTTAGAAAAGAGAAAAGGGTAAATGGAAAGCATCCTTTTTTCTCTTTTACTTGTTACTGTTCTACTCAGTCACTACAGCTCCATCCAGCTCACTTCGCTTTGTTATGCTCCCTGCTAAACATCAAACAGCAATTTTCTTTGGAATTGGACTTTAGGGGGAGGACTGGTAAAACTCGGCTCGGCCTAGCTCCACACAGCTACAATATCAAATATAACTTTTTTTCACTCGCTCGTTTCTCCTTGCTATATGTTTAGATATAAATAATCTATACATGCATTGTATAAACGAAATTTTTCTTGCTCAGCTCTATAGAGGTGAGGAAGGAACGAAATGAAAAATATTATTATTTTCTATTATTTTCTCTTTCTCTGTGTGACTGTTCTGTATTCATAAATGTATCAAGGATAAAGCAGGCAACGAGGTTAGCTGAGCGAGTCACACAAGAAAGAAAGTCGTTGATAATTTTAACGGTTCGGCTTCCTTGCCACACATGTATGTATGTATTTATGTGGAAAAACGACAAAAGAAAACGAGTGTGAGTCTGATGGTGGTGGTGGTGCGAGTGAGTTTTATGCAAGCAAAACCCTTTCATCATCGTCTTTTCCATGTGTGTGGAGCATGACGACGACGATGTCGTCGATGACGATGTTGTTCGTGATGATGATGATGATGATAATCGTGGCATAAATGAAAGTCGCTTTTACTTTACCTCATGGTGATTTTCTTGCCCGTGTAAACTTTCCCTTCCCTCTTACCTTGTATACATTGCAAATTTGTGTCCATAAATATCCTTATAGGCGTAAGTAATAGAAATTTTTGTCTTCCTTTCTCTATTTGAAAATTCATCCAAAGTACCTAAGAACGATGTTCGTTGAGTGAGTGAAGTTGATGCTGACTGAGCTACCTTGGTTTGCCGAGCTTGTTTTCAAGCAAAGGTACATTTCCCTACTAAATTGTGTACTCAGTCATTATGTTGTATGGAAGAGAAAAATATTATTATTAAAAGTAGGCTTGTGCATTATTAAGTATGTATATATGTTTGCGAGCATGTATGTTTGAGTTAGAGCTGGCTTGAATTGAGCTCACTCAGTGAAAAGTGTGTGTGTTTGTGTGTGTGGAAGAGATAGCTGCTGCTGCTGCTGGAGCTTTTGTCTGGAAATTTTATTCGGGACGGGAGGAACCACAACACAACTCAACTCCTGTTTGCCAGTCGGAGAAATTTTTTTGCTCCGCTTGCATTTACAATTTAGGTATTTGGAGGAGAAGAGAGAGTGCTCGCTACTCTAACGAACTCGACTGCTTTTCCTTGCTACTCCGCTGCCTCTGGTTTTTGGTGGACTTTGATATCATACATAGTATGGAGCAGTGGTCTGGGTAGTATTTCCTGCTTCTCCTCCACTCGCTCAGTCACTCTCCTTTTCTCCATTCTCTTTCTTTCTCTCTCGCTCAGAGAAGCACACACGGAGAAACAGAGAAGGAGAACGGAGACTCTCTGAGAGCTCTAGAAGTGTAGGAATACGAAGAAGTAGGGAAAGCAAAGTGAGTACTGGTGAGACTGAAGTTGGTACTCCCCCAGTTTGCTCGTACTGTCTCTCCGCTCCTTGCTGCTCGGTGTGCTGGTGGTTGATGAGACGAGAAATGTTGGAGAAAAAGTTGTCTCGAAGACAAGAGAAGACGTAGCGAGAAAGGGAGAAGAAGGCGAAGGCGAAGGGAAAGTGGTGGACGACGCAAGGGAAAGGAGGAATGGAAGACTTTTGCCACTTTGGTGATGAGCTCAGCTATCCAGAAGATATTGGGTATAGTGGTTCGAGAACAGCAACTACCTCCACTACGACGACTTGTTCTCCTCCGGCTGCAACTACTCCCACAATTAACAATTCCAGTTGGCCCTGTGACCTTTTCAAAGTTGTACTCTTGAACAGACAGCACCGCTCCGAGTGCTCGTGTGAATTGCGAATTGTAGCAGACACGCCACTGCTCCACACACACCGCCACAACAACACAACAGTGTGAATTACTTCGTCACTAGGGACTCCACAGAAATGTGTTTGTCTACATGCCCTCGGCCATAACTTCAGTTTCGCCAATTGGTACAAAAACTTTCCTTCTCCTCCGCTCACCTCCACTGCTTGCTGACTCTCATTAAAACAGTCTCAAAACCTACTTTGTTGACCAATAACATCACTCCACTTTTCTCCAGCCAGCTCCGTTTACCCCTATCCGCCAACTTGCTCATTTAATAGCTTTAGTTGCGCTGAAACCCAATCTTCAGCGTCCTCCTCCTCATCCACCACCACCACCACCTTCATTTTCTCTTTTCTTCAAACTCCTTTCCGTTGGCCTATTTTTGTCACCAGTCGTAGCTCATTCTTCCATCGACTCCCTCGCCCAAATGACCATGGCTTGGGAAATTTCTCCTCTCGTTTGCTTCCCCTCGCTCCCTCCGCTCTCCCTCATCCCAGAGTAATCAAAACCGAAAGTTCATCATTCCATTTCAAATTTCCTACCAGAATATTTCCTTGACTAAGTCACCAGTTCGTAGGAACAAGCGAATACGGCAAGTGGTTGAAAACATAATGAAAGAAAATATTTGTCCTAAACAAGTTTGTACTCAAAGTGAAATCGACTCGGTGTTCCCGTCACATTACATAACTTTCTCGTTTCATCTTGGCGAGTTATTGGACCACATCCACTTTATCAGGGCCGCGGCCCAACCCTTCTAAAAATATCCACACGGTTCAAAAAAGAGACTTTCATTGATCCCTGCAAGAGAGCAAACAATGATGGTGTAGTGACTTCGTCAATTTTTCGAACGTGTGCACTTTTGTTTAGATGTGTCGCAGAAGCTCCAGTCTTCCACTACTTCTTATACCTAAGAATAAAATATTTATATTTCCTACTTCGAAGAGTCACATTGTGTGTGGTGAACCTGTAGAGGAAAACGGAAATGTAGCGGTATCTGAGAATATATTTTTGAAAATATTACAGAAATGAGCCTGAGCCGAGAACAGTGGTGCTATTGCTACTGCCACGGTTCTTTTTATTATCGTTGTTGATCTTTCGTTAAATCCAAATCTCTGCTTCTCCACACATAGTACGCCTGTGTCTGTACGACAACAAGAACCAACAAGATCTCCACTTGAAGTTCACTCATCCCTTCAAATCATATTTGTGAGCGAAACAAGGAAAAAAAGGGGAAATAAAAAGTGCGGAGGAAAACCAAGGTCCAAAAAGCTTCATTGAAAGCAAATCGACAACATCCACATCCACATCCAGCAACATGATCTCCGGTCGTCGATGAAATGATCGGCCGAAGAGAAATTTAGCAATGACATCGTCACCAGTCTCTGGGACAATCTTGGATTGTTTTCTATTTTTAATACACACCAGGAGACACAGTTAAGAGGCAAGCGTTATTTGTTGTCGAAACCGAGTGTGAACAATGTGTGAACTGAATAGGTCGCGCATGTAAATAATACGTGTTGATTTTTATTTTTGGAAAATAATAACTACTTCTTGCAGCTACATTCTTTGCTTGAACTCTTTCTTCTCTTCACTCACTTTCCTCTCACTCTTCTTTCTCTTCTTTCTCTCTCTTTCACTCACACATCTCATCTCTCTCGCATCTCCCTCCACAATGCCTCCTTTCTGCAATCACTTTTCCCTCAATCAAAATTCCACTCTTTGATCTCTCTCCGGATTGAATCAAAAGAGTCATATTTTCTTTGACGCTCCATAAGTCGGGGAAGACAGGAGGAACAAATAAGAAACTAGGGTACAAAAACTCTTCACTTGTCGTATGAACGTTCATACACCGCTTCTCAAATCCTTCCTTCCTCTCAAGGAAAACGTAGGCGAAATCACTTTCACTTCTTCATGCAATAATCCAGCGAACGTAGTTGATTAAGTGTGTGTGTATGAGTGGATCTCAATTTTTTCATCGTTGTAAATAATAAATAAACGCATCATCTTCATCATCATCATCAGCTACCGCTGCTGCTCTTGTTACTGCTGGTGCTACTATTACCGCTGCCACCGTTGTTCCTTTCGGAGTTAAAGGAGCTCCGCACCTCCGGAAAAGTTCATAAAATCAAACGACTCGACTACTCAATTTTTCGCTTCTTTCTTCATCACCACCGTCGTTTTCATCATTATCACCATCTCTCTTTCTCCTTGAGCGTCGTTCCTTGTCTGTCTCTCGTCGTCGTTTCATCGCCAAACGCAGAAGGAAAGGGCGAAAATTGGAGAAAATTAAAATGTATGTCTTTTTCTCTCTACTTCCCTTTCCCCTTTCTCGCCTCATAGAAATGCACATATTTTGATAGCATTTCCTTTCCGCGTATTTAGTAGTAAGTCGAAAAGTTATGCAATGGGAATAATAAGGGAACGCATAATACCAGCGCCATCAAGGTACATGCCTCAATAGAGAACACATTGATTGAGATCAGATCAGCGTAAAGCTCCATCAGCTCTATAAGGCTTGATAATGCAAAAAAATGGAAGACGAGCCAAAATTGCTTTTCTTAGTCCTTTTCCATTTCCATATTGAAAGAGGAAGCTGGCAAAGGCTAAGAGCCTTTTCTCCACTGCTAGACGCTGCTGAGTAGAGTTTCAGTCTGAGTACTTTCGCTACGCAGATTTCTGCTGCAAAAACGGGCTTCTCTTTGACTCATTTTCCCCCAGTGTATTTATTACTTCGTGCATGTTCGTTACACACAACAAGTCCGAGATGAAAAAAAAGCTTTTAGTAGTCGAGAAGAAGAGAAAAGCCGTTTTTTAGAGCAGCTCCCCATTTTGCAGCGAAGCAGAGTAACATAATAGGCAAGATTCGCGCGAAAGGTCAGAGGTGAATATCAACAGGGATTATACTAGAGGAATGCTCCGAAATAAAAAATGGTCATAGTCATCATCATAATAAACTATTTAGGTAGAAAATGTGTGTTAGCTAGTGAAAAAAAATGATGAGATTTTTCTTTTCTTTTAGCTCGTTTCAGCACACCTACGTAGTCATGTTGGGTTGAGTTAGTACAGCAAAAAAAGTAGATTTTTCTCCTCATTGGAATGGCTAGATGAGAGATGTACGGATTGCTCGCGAAACTCGACTTACTCTTGTGAAGGCGTGCAGAAGGAAGATGTTTCGAGTTTCGAGTCATAGTTGAAACGATGTCCCATTATTATTTATACATGTTTATTTGTACACAATGAAAGAATAGTGAAAAAGCCTCATCGACCTCCTTCATCATCTCATCACATCGCATCACCATCATCATTATCTCGGCAGAGTTATGTTCTTATTCCATATTCTTGGCTATCTCTAAATACCTATGCCAGGGAATGCGAGTGAATGTCATCGTTCAGAGACTAAATAGAAGAGGAGCAGAGGATGTAGGACAGAGAGTGTACCTATCGGAAAGCATGTCAAATTACGGCTTCTTTTTTTCCTTTTCCTCCATTCCATTCTACGAAAAAGAGTTTCGTGTAGTAAAGTAAGGAGATAGTGCGGCGAAGTGAAACTTTGTTCATGGTTCTCGTCCAAATGCAACTTAGTAGTAGTCTAGTAGTAGCTCGTCTAATACGTAACAAGTCCACACCCACATAAAAAAGTAAATGCAGGCAAGAAGGAAAATTTGGAAACGGTACTAGTGCGAGAGTCGGGCTTAACTTCTATTCCATTCTACTTTGTGTAGTCATAGTCACTCCTTGTATGCCAGTGGTTTCGTTCCGTTTGGAAATGTTTGTAAAGCAAAGGAACAAACTCTTTCCCGTGACTAACCTCGCTCCTGCCTTTCCTCCGTCTTCTCTTTTTTTCCACCGTCTTTCCACCAACTTTTGTTAGGTCTTCTTGGAACTACTACGATCTGCGTTTTACAACTTTCTACTATGTAGGAAAAATAATATTAGATATGTAGAAAGAATGAGAGTTGAATGCTACGTTACAATATACTACTTTACTCCAACATGGCAAAACTACTGTGCCGAACTACCACTACTACATACTACACAGTAGTAATGTTTTTTTCTTGTGCATTCGTCGTAAAGTAGCGGAGAGCAGGGAAAAGATGTGATGTCGACCGTGTCGAATCAACTAGGTTTTTGCATTGCTTGCACACATACATCACCATTATTATTACTATCACCATCATCAATATATCTCACTTTTCCATGTACTAAGTGATGTAGATGTAATAAGATGATTATTACTATTATTAGAAGTTTTGTGTAGTGTATAGCAATATTAATATGATTAGGATGAAACATGCAAGCCATCTGACGAGGGAACTATCTCAGGTGCAACCGCTAGAATTGGCAGAGATTTTATGTGTGAACTAGTCACTATAAAAGAGTAACAAACCACCCTATCGGAGGTCTCCATGGTCAACTTCACAATAACATTTTTTAAATTTTCCGAACCTCAAAAATTCCATTTTTCTTATGGGATTTAACATGGGAATTTGAAAGTTATCAACTATCCCCCCTTATCACTTTTTTCAATTCATGATTTTTAAAACTTCGAATTTCAAACAAAGTGATAAGGGGGGATAGTTGATAACTTTCAAATTCCCATGTTAAATCCCATAAGGAAAATGGAATATTTTGAGGTTCGGAAAATTGTTATTGTGAAGTTGACCATGGAGACCTCCGATAGGGTGGTTTGTTACTCTTTTATAGTGACTAGTTAACACACAAAATCTCAGCCAATTCTAGCGGTTGCACCTGAGATAGTTCCCTCGTGAGTTAGGTTAAGGTGACATAACGAAATTGAGTAGTCCTATTATTACCATTTCAGCAGTCTGCCTTTCATTTTCTCTCTTATTTTCCAATACACAATTTCGCTGACAAAAGTGGTCTTTGGAACGACTCCCGGCGAAATACATTTATTTTTGCAAAATCCAACTATGGTATGTGGCTGTAGGTGCATTGAGTACTTTTCGTCCAAAAAAAAACATCAAAACATTTCCTGTGCACAGTCACATTCCCTCTAGACACTCCGGACACGTTGATTACCATGTGGAAGAAAAAGGACTGACAAGAGAGAAACGGTTATGATGACGAAGGAAATTTAGCTCATTTCCTGACTGATAGATGAGATGACTTTCTTCATGTATGAATAGCGGCGGTGCAAGTAGATTTGTCAAAGCCGAGAAACTATGCGCGTTTCTTTTTTTGTTTTGTAAACACGTGAATCTCTTTTGTGGAGGTCCGTATTTTCGTGCGTAAATGTTGTTAGTTACATGTGTACTTGCATGCACACACATTTCAATTTACTTTTGTCTCTGCAATGATAATGAATAAGCTGTGGAATGTTCCAAGTTCCATTCCATCCAACTCTCTATCAATTTGCTTTGTCTAGACAAAATCTGAAGGATAAAGTAAAATTGAGTGGCGTGCTTAATGAAGTTTTTGTTTCTTTTCTCATGTTCACTCGACTCGAGAATGCTTTCATCATCATCAACTTCATTTTCATCATCTTCATTCACTCGCTTTTTATGGAGGTGAAAAATGGTGGATGGAGGAGCAGTAAAATAAATACCTGTGCTCTGCTCATTATTAATATTTTTACTGCTCATGTAACAAATTTATTATGAGAGGTTTTTTTTATTGTTTTCCTCTCTGCTTTTCTTTCCTGCCTTTCGCTCGTGAGAAGGAGGAGGACGGTCCCAAGTCAAAAATTAATGGTTCATTTTTAGAACACGCATAACGGATTTTTGATGTGCGAAATTTGTGGCCCGTTGTTATGAGATTTAATATGACGAGTGAACAATTAAAGGTTTTTCTTCATCTCTTGGCTTGGTGGTGTGTCAGTGTCATAAATTGTTAAGATTTAATTACCACACAGGCCTTTTATGCTCCAATGTTTTTATGTCCTTTTTTCACACAACGTTAGTCATTTTCGGGAGTTATTGAGACTTGAGATGCCAGTTCTGAGATTTGGGTTAAACGGGGCTTGGCGTTGACGAACTACCCCCGAACTCAACGTAGCTTTTCAATCTCTATGGATATGTACAAATATGGGAGATTTGCCGATCTCTCTCTACTTAGAATTCGCATTAAAAAGTTTATCTCTTTTTTAGTGGAGTTTAATAAACTCACCGCTGGCTCTCATTGTGGCTGAGGAGTTGAACTTTTCCTTCAACTGAGCAGTGGACTCCTTTGGCAATAATAAAAACCACAATAAACATCGAACAATAGAGAATTTTGCTCGCTTGCTGTTTTATCTATTATTTCCTCTCGTTTGACACGCTCCCTCCCAACTTTTTATTGAATGCAGATGTTTGTCACCACATCCACATCTTTTTCCGCTCACTGCTCTCCTTACATCGCTTCAAATTATCAGTCACACTCGCGTCATATGATTACATATGTGTGCAATTCTCTGCATCGCATCATGCCATGTGCAGACGTATCGAGAATTTCGCAATGCCAATTATATTCACTTGTCCCCCTTCTTACATCTTTTTTTGCTCCACACTCTTCAAAAAATATTTTGCCATGAAAATGGAAATGAGACAAGAGGAAGGATGGGAGGAGGGGGAAGAAGCCGCAGCATGCATTTTAAGTTGCACCGAGAGACTTTTTTTATTCCGATGATTTGATTCCAACTCGCTTTCCGAGTTGTTGGAAACTGAACAATGTTTTGTGTTGTTCTTGTCCTCGGTCGTCGGGTCGGTCTGCTTGTCAACTTTTTTGTCATGCTTTTGTAACGACGTTTGAAGGAGTGAGCAGATGTGACTGGTTGCAGCGACCATGTCAAATTTAGATTGCCTTTTAGCAAATGAGCCGCTCTGTGGTAAATGCACATAAAAACAGAGTGAAAAATCTGACCTGAGATATCATTACATTCTACAATATGCATTTTACTTAATAGGTATGTGGAAATCGGAGAAAAACTGCTGCATTCTCTAAGATATTTTTTTATTTCGCCGTCTTCGTTTTTTACTGATCTCCAATCAGATTTAGTATGGGAAGTTGGGTTAAGTAAGAGGGAAGTGAGGATTTAGTTGGTTGAGTGCTCTACTATGATCACATGGAGTGAAGTGGGAGACGGTAGATGGGAAATTGCGATGGACGAGTTGTCGTGTGATGCAGATTTTTTCGTTTGGGGAGGATAAAATGGAAAAGGAATCGCAACGAGGAACGGAACGGAACGCGCTGAGCACTCTCTGAAAATATCTCATCAGAACTAAATTTAGAAGAGCGCGTTGAACACTCATGTTAACCTCACCGCATAAATAGCTCCTTGTTTATTTTTTTCTCCTGTGTGCGATAAAGTGGCACTGAGTAGCAGGAAGAAAGAGAAAAAAAGCAAGCGAAAGGAAAAGAGTTGTGGAGAAGACAGGCGAACGAGAGATCTCAACTCTATTGCAAAGCAAAGGAAATGAAAAAATCTCACATTAAGAGCGATAAGATTAGGGAAATCCGTCAAACGCTCGTATAACTTGCATCCAATTGCATTGTGTATTGGGCCGTGGCGTACTTGATTTTATTATGTGATGTCGATGTGAAAGGGAAAAGACAGGGGAAATAGGAAAATAATGAGAGTATTCCAACCAAATCCACTACTCACTCACTGCTAAATATTTGAGAATTTTTCTGCCGAGAAGAAGGCCACCAAACATGATCATATCCCAGAGTTAGATAAGCGCCACTCGGTTTCCACGTTGCGTTATATCTTATGTAATACCTGTTCTGAAAATCTCTATCCGATGTCTTGTCTAGTGACTAGTGAAGTAGTCGAGATCTTTGGAGGAACAGCGTCTCCGCCTTTTTACACTCGCATTAAAGTAGAGCAGTAAAGAAGACTTTGTTTATTTGCACCATCTCTTAATGATGTAGAACTAGACAGTGCAGACAATGTTGCACTGGTTTTGAAAAAATATATCCGAGTGACAGAAATGAACACACCGCCTTTCTCACCACTGCGCAAACTTTTTTTTTGCCTAGAGAAGATTTTCGCCGTTTTCTTTCAGTTTCGCTTTTTATCTCAGATGGAAAGAAGCTGAAGGTGGTGGAGTGGAGTGGAGGTGATCTCGATGGCCAACAACACCGGCTCCGCTAACAAACAGTCCCATCTGTTGAAAATTGTGTTTTCTTTTCCACTTTTATTTCATACTCATCGTCAGTGAGAAATTTTATTTTTGCGGATTTTCGTTTTCCGCTGCTGGAAAATGGCAGGAAGAGGGAACAGAAGGAGAATTTTAATAAATCATTAGTCTTAACATAAAAAGGCAGTTTTTTCCTTCTGATCTGACCGGGTTTCATTTTACTTTCGCTTCTGGTCGTTTCCATTTTTTGGAAGGAAGAGTGTTTCATGTGCTTTGTCAATTCTCGGAGGCAGCAGCAGCGTGCTTCTAGTTCATAGTTCTGTTCGCTGACAATGCAGTGATCGACTGCGGTGGCATTCACATTTCTTGTCTTTGTTCGTTTACTATCTGTAATAATCATAGTATTGCTGTAAAGAAAAGTGATAAGTTTGGTGATTAGTTTCTGGGAGGAAAACCTAAAAGCAATCATCATAAATCCAGTATTGAAATTGAATAGACAAGTTACGACTGTGTGGTGATGAGATGAAACTCGCTTCCATCTACTATAGAATAACATTGCTTCTCCTTGATATTAATGTCAAGTTAAAAAGTATTTTGTTTAAATAGTTATTACATTTTTATTATAATTAAATCTCTTTGCATACAATCCACAGTTAAGATATTGTTACTAGTGTTTATTGCTATTCTGTGAAGTTTCAACTAAAAGTCGCTTAACTTTGAAGCAGCCTTATACATACAGAATCAGGTACAGACCGGAATCATGTCTCTTTCTTTGACAACCGTTTTTCATTTTAATCATTTCCTTTGCACTGTCCTTTCATATTTTTTTCTCTCTCTGCATACACGCCAAGAAGCACTCCTCAAATATTAATTTTGAGTCTTGGAAATTAAACGAGATATAACTAAATGAAATTGAGCACAATGATGGCAAAATGGAACATGGCTTTATTATCATACTCAAACTTTGAAGATTAAGCTACTCTCCTCATTTAAATACAACAGTTGCTTGTCTGCAACTTTGTTCTGGTCCTAAAGAAATGAAATGAATGAAGAGGAAAAAGGAAATCTTATTTAAATAGGCAAGATCCCTGCTGATTGTTTTACATATTTCGAGGATGTTGCAGATACAAAGAGTAGATGAGACATGGTGGCTTATCTGCCGTCTTTGATGTGTGCAGTCATAATATTTGATGAGGACGGAGAAGATTTTATTCTGAAACTCAATTTTCATTTTTCTCTCCTTCACTCTGCAGCTCTTGGATAATCAAAGATCGGGACGAGAAAAATTAAAGGCGAGAAGGAGGTTTGACCGCTACTACTGCCGCACACGCCGTTAATAAATCGTCGGAGGAAGGAATAATTTTCAAGTTCAGTGACGTCGGTCCGTGCGTGACAGCTAAGCGAAGATGGCGGCGGAAGGCGGGCACCCATCCCAGTTTGGGATTTCACTTTTTGAGCTTCGAGAGTTGATGGAAAATCGGGGTCAGGAGGGTATCGATAAACTACAAGAGCACGGTGGGATTCAGGAACTTTGCCGGAAGCTCCAATCCTCGCCAATCAATGGTAAGTGAATATGAGGGTGTGATTGGTAATTGAATTAGAATGTGAATTAATAAATAATTGTGGCGGCAGGGTTGTCGGGCTCGAAGGGGGACATGGAGTTGCGGCGTCAAGTGTTTGGTGCCAATGTGATTCCGCCAAAGCCACCAAAGACATTTCTTATGCTGATGTGGGAGGCGATTCAAGATGTAACGCTCATAATTCTTCAAGTAGCAGCTCTCGTGTCTCTCATTCTGTGGTTAGTTACAAAGTACAGTCATGACGAGGGCGAAATGCCAGAGGAGGAGGAGCACGGCTGGATAGACAGTGTAGCAATCCTAGTCTCGGTAGTTGTAGTGGTGCTGGTCACTGCTTTCAATGACTACACTAAAGAGCGTCAGTTTAGAGGACTTCAGAGTCGTATCGAAGGGGAACACAATTTCTCAGTGATTCGCGGCGGAGAAGTAAGGCAAATCCCCGTTAGCGATATCGTCGTCGGTGATATTTGTCAGGTACGAACCTTTTTCTCTTGTATCTTCGTCATAATAAATGTAACCCCTGCAAGCATTACGTCATTGAACCGTTGCTTGATTGAATCCAGATTAAGTACGGAGACCTTCTTCCAGCGGACGGTTGTTTAATGCAGAGTAATGATTTAAAAATTGATGAATCCTCACTCACGGGAGAATCCGATCATGTCAAGAAAAGTGAGCTGACAGATCCAATGGTTTTATCAGGTGCGTCACCCAAGCGACCAAAGTTTTTAAGAGTTTTAATCTGGTTTTTGGTAAGAGTTACGAACAAACATTTCTTAATTGCTAGGCACTCATGTCATGGAGGGAAGTGGGAAAATGGTTGTGACTGCTGTCGGTATCAACTCCCAATCTGGCATCATCTTTGCCCTATTGGGAGCCGCGGCCGAAGAGGAGGCGAAACCAGAAAAGGAGAAGAAGAAAGGTTCGACATTAAATGATTTTTTAAACCGTTTTAGCTCGCATTTATAGTTTTCATGGCTTTGCATAATTGTCTTCTGGTACGTATGACGCAGATGGCGGAGGTGGTCCAATGAAGAAGGACGAGGAACGTGGAGGAAGGCAAGTCATTTCGAACAGTCACGCAGCTGTTCGGGATGGAAGGCCGCCGCCCATCCCGGAGGAACCTGATGGTGTTCCCAAAGACAGAGATTCGGGCCACGAGAAATCTGTCCTTCAAGCTAAACTTACGAAATTAGCCATTCAGATTGGCTACGCAGGTAAATGACGGAACGCCACAAAATATTGACATCTTCGCCAAGGCGATTTGAACTAGACTTGGAAACGTTTAACTTGGATTTTCGTTTGAATTCAGGCACTGGCATTGCTGTCTTGACTGTCGTGGTCATGTTTGTACGCTTCAGTATCATAACCTACGCAATCGGGAAGGAGCAGTTGAGTATGAAGCACGCGAGTTCGTTCGTCAACTTCATCATCACAGGCATTACTGTGCTGGTCGTCGCTGTTCCCGAAGGGTTGCCCTTGGCCGTTACTTTATCTCTGGCATACTCAGTCAAGGTACGTCTTTGTCTGTCTAATTGTAATTAGTTAACTAACTCCATTACAATACCACATCTTTGTCTCTCACCATGCAGAAAATGATGAAAGACAACAATTTGGTGAGACATTTGGACGCTTGTGAAACTATGGGTAATGCTACTGCAATTTGCTCAGACAAAACCGGCACTCTAACAACAAACAGGTAAACGTTCACTGAAAGTCAATTCAAACTTGATAGAGATCTGCATGACTGCATGGAAAGAAAGTTTATTGCGATGAAAGGCGAAACATTGAATTTGCTTTGTGCTGGTTGTGTACAGGATGACCGTGGTTCAATCGAATATTTGCTCTGTTCAACACAAGCATTCACCTAAATACCATGACCTTCCACCGCAAATCGCAGACTTACTTGTGCATGCAATTTGTATCAACTCGGCGTACACATCAAGAATTCTGGTAAGTAATTGAAAAACTGGACGTGCGTTTCACTTTATGTGAGGCTTGTCTTTTATGAGATTTGCGAATGGCTCTTTTTATTTTCGCAACGTGCAGCCACCAGAAAATCCGGGCGAGCTTGCCAAGCAGGTCGGTAACAAGACGGAATGCGCCTTATTGGGATTTGTGCGGGACCTCGGCAAGGACTTCAATGAAGTGAGGGAAAGAATTACTGAAGAGTCCTTCACCCGAGTCTACACTTTCAACTCGGTGAGAAAGTCAATGAGCACCGTGATCCCACGACCGGGCGGAGGCTACAGGATTTTCACAAAGGGTGCTTCAGAAATGATCATGAAAAAGTAAGGGTCTTAGACTAAGACTAATTTTTTGATGATGTGTTTTAATGCTGACTGACTCATTCATTGCATTGACTCTCGATTTGATCAGATGCGGCTACATGTTCGGAAACGGTGGGAAACTGGAACGGTTCTCGAGGGAAATGCAGGATCGGTTGGTGACGGAGGTGATTGAGCCGATGGCGTGCGACGGTCTTCGTACGATCAGCGTAGCCTACAAGGACTTTGTTCCGAACAAGACAGAGGACAACGAGGTGCAGATTGATGGCGAGCCAGACTGGGAAGACGAGGACAACATTGTGAAGGATCTGACGTGTCTCTGCGTTGTCGGCATTGAAGATCCCGTTCGTCCCGAGGTGAGTGCACGATAATGATAATGTAATTAGATTAGTCTCCATTTTTTCTGAGACGTGAACGGAGAAAGTGATGGGGAATTTGAATGGGGAATTTTAGGTACCTGAAGCTATCAAGAAATGCCAACGCGCTGGAATCACTGTCAGAATGGTTACTGGTGACAACATCAACACTGCCCGGTCGATTGCCCACAAATGCGGAATTGTAAAGCCCGGTGATGACTTTCTGATTCTGGAAGGAAAGGATTTCAACCAGAAAATCCGCGATGCGAATGGAACTGTTCAGCAATATTTGATTGACAAAATTTGGCCGAGACTTCGCGTGCTGGCGAGATCTTCTCCTCAGGATAAATATACTCTTGTGAAGGGAATTATCGATTCGAAGGTTAGGAAAATATTGACTCAGAGCTGAAGTGGTTTATGACGCACACGAAACTTTATTTACATGATGATGAGAAGTCACTGACAAGATTTATCTTGTTGATTCAGGTGAGCGAGAATCGTGAAGTTGTCGCGGTAACGGGCGATGGAACAAACGACGGACCTGCCCTCAAGAAGGCTGATGTTGGCTTTGCTATGGTAAGTGATGAAATGGAAAGCGTTTGCGGCTTTTTTGTTGACATGTGTGGCTTGGAATATGATTGAGCGGAGGTTTCCAATTTTTGTGTAGGGTATTGCTGGCACAGATGTTGCAAAGGAAGCCTCTGATATTATTCTGACTGACGACAACTTCTCGAGCATTGTAAAGGCAGTACTTTGGGGACGAAATGTGTACGATAGTATTGCCAAGTTTCTTCAGTTTCAACTCACTGTGAACGTCGTTGCCGTCGTTGTGGCCTTTACTGGAGCTTGTGCTGTGAGCATGAGTCCGCTGAAGGTAACCAACTCGAAACTTTCTTCCACTCCAGCATCTAAATTAATAAAATATGAACACTGCCACATTATCATCCATTTCGAATTAATTTTGACGCTCCTCTTATTATTGTCTGTCACCTTCGTCTCTCGCTCGGTCTGGCGCACTGCCAGAACAGCCCGAGTTATGCGCTCGCCTCATTAAAAATACAATAACGTTTCTTTCCTTCTCTTACCGCAGGCTGTGCAAATGTTGTGGGTGAATCTGATTATGGACACACTCGCCTCGCTGGCCTTAGCCACAGAGCTACCAACTCCTGATCTTTTGGTGAGAAAACCGTACGGCCGCACAAAACCACTCATATCTCGAACCATGATGAAGAATATTCTGGGACAAGCCATTTACCAGCTCACTGTCATCTTCTGCCTTCTCTTCATCGGTAAGTCACAAGCATGACAATCTTCCTTCAGTCTTCTCATTTTATGTCGCTTCTCGCTACAAAAGTTTGGCGTGATCTTACCTGGCACTTTTTCTTTGTCACAGGACATAATCTCTTGGATATTGACGATGGAACGGATATTGTTGAACCCTCTGCGCATATGACAATGATATTCAATACCTTCGTCATGATGACACTTTTTAATGAGATCAACGCGAGAAAAATTCACGGACAGAGAAACGTCTTCAAAGGGATCTTCACGAATCCCATTTTCTACGTTATTTGGGTGTTAACCGCAGGTTCACAGGTAAGCGTCATAACACAGACAAATGCTGATTTGCTTTCACCCAAAACATCAATTGATTAAAATTTATCTTTCCTTTGTCCAGGTTGTTATCGTGCAGTTTGGTGGACGTGCCTTCTCAACTGCTCCACTTAGTGTCGAGCAATGGATGTGGTGCTTGGTGT
Organism: Cyphoderus albinus; assembly: GCA_021029165.1. Classification (NCBI taxonomy): domain Eukaryota; kingdom Metazoa; phylum Arthropoda; class Collembola; order Entomobryomorpha; family Paronellidae; genus Cyphoderus; species Cyphoderus albinus. The sequence continues at coordinate 19,593 of VYYJ01001797.1, forward strand.
TCGGAGTGGGAACCTTGATTTGGGGACAAGTGGTGACAACTGTTCCAACGAGAAAGCTTCCCAAGATTCTCGCGTAAGCTATTCATAAAATTGAATCCTTTCTCTTTCCTTTGACTACCAAGGATTCGCAGACTGATGTGAGGCTGTGTTTTTCGTTTTACAGTTGGGGTCGTGGCCACCCTGAGCAATTCGCCGAGGGTGTTACACTTGGTGAAGAGTATGACCCAGATGCAGACAAACGACGCAGTGCAGGCCAAATTCTATGGATTCGTGGGCTGACAAGATTGCAAACTCAGGTATGGTGTTTACCTTTGACATTTCGACATTTAATGCTTAAACAACTTCACAATTTATGCGCGCTACAGAAACTCTTTTAGTTTCATAAATACCTGAGGGTTGTTTAGTCATTCTACTTTCTAACAGTCATGACTACAAACTTCCTCCAGTTTGCTTTTTACAAGCCTTTCAATTTTTCAAACAATTATTTTCACTCTACCTTGAAAATTTTTCTCTTCAATCTGTCACTGTAGTTTTTTCTGCTCAAACTTCTCTTTATTCCATTTCAAATTGAAGGAGTGAATAGCGTGACTGTCAGAGCAGGTGTACTTATTTAATTAGTAGCTAATTAAATACTCCGGCATTTATTTGCAATCTTTGCATACCAACTATCTCTCAAATGATAATACTTTGAAACGTACAAAAAAATCGACCCAGCAATCATTAAAATCTTTTCATGTCATGGATTCCAAAAATGAACCCTTGCAAGAAGCAAATACGCTCGCATGTGAACGAATAATCAAATCGATCCGTACCGTCCATGACAGACATAAGTACACCTTGTCAAAATTGAAATAACTCTCAGATAATCTACTTCCAAACTTCATGCAAAAAATTAACTGCTTCAGGTCCTTAAAGAATGACTTTTTATCCTGAGATGATTGCTGATTAATATCAAAATAATTCACGTTCCCATCAACTTTTCCCCCAAGCCTTTCAAAAGTTGATGGCGAAATTTTCAATAAAGAATGCAGTTAAATAGTTGCAGTGAAGAAGTGCGATGAGCGTATTTTTCAACTTTTAATTAAACTTGAATACAAAACTATTCTGGTAATGAATTTGAATTGAATATTTGAAGCGCGTGACCCCTCCAAGAATTAATAATATTAAAAAGAACTTTTAGCAAAAAAAAAACGAATTTCTTTTTCCAAAAAAAAAAAAAAGATTCAAAAAGTAAATATACAGAAAATGAAAGTAATAAATGGGTTTCGATATCTCAGTAGTATTTGTCAAGATATTATTCTGATTTTGATCTAAGGCGCATTTCATGAGTGTAATGAGATGTGTGTTTTTTACTACAATGGCTAAAGGGGCAATGAAATCCCTATGAATGTTTCTCTATTTATTGAAATGGTTATTAAACCCCGTCTCCCTACATCCTTTCCTCTCGTATTCCCCCTCAAAATTTCTCTTTTCTCTCACTGGCCTTTTACTCTACTATTGCGTACTACTTTTATTTATTACTACCGTTTACTATCACAAACTACTACTCAGTGATTATGACGATCAAGGAATGCACGCAATTCACTCTACCTTCACATGCTCCACCGAGGATTATTCTTGTGACCATTTGTCCATTTATCATGGCTCTAGAATTATGTTTAAATGACTAAATACCACTGATTTCTATAGGATGTTTTCTGGCAAATTTTTCACTGAGGTTAGCATTCTGAAACTTGTTCCAAGAACAGAATTTTCTCAAAGATAACATCAGTTTGCAAACGTTAGCATATTCCAACATTATTTTGCAATTTTATAAAAATTGTTGTCTAAGTGAAAATAAATCGATTATCCCTTTGATTAAATTGTGAAAAACGTCCACAGCAGGGTTTCTGGAAATCTGTAAAAGTTGATTATTCCATCTAAATAGTTTTGGTGTGGTTGGCACCTAAAGGTTGACAGAAGCAATTAGAATGGAGCTTTTGAAGTGGCCACAAAAATAATTGAGCATGAGAAGCGGAAATGGATGGATTGTAGTGGGCGGATGTGTGTATTTCTTGACTCGTGATATTCCCTCTTACTACTACAACAACTACTGTATACTAGTAGCAGACTCTGGTGACTTCCAGTACCAGAGCTTACTTATTTAATTGATGATGTCGTGGTGCCGAACATTTTACCACTGACAAAGAATACGTACTCTGTTATTGTATTGTTACTATGTTATTATTATTATTATTCTCTCAATACTCTCTCTCTATCATGCCGTCATTACTTAATAGTGTTTATAATTACAAATTATCTAAATGTCGTACACCGATCTATTACCGGACTCTTCTCAAAAAATGGAATCGAGACTACTGAACAAAGGGTCCTGTTCCAAAAATTAAGTCGTTAGATTTATCCGTCGATCATTCTGAAAGTCATGCCTAAATCAAAATTCCCAGTCAGTTTTCTCGTGATTATCATTATATTATTAATCAGTCTCTATTAATTAAATATTTAAATAGCTCTTTTCTCGTCTCATTAATAACGAATCTACTCTTCTATACATACGAAATAGTCGACTCTTTCTATTTACCTACTTTATTACATGTTTACGATTTTCTTTACTTTCTGACTTCTTCGAAATTCTTTCCTTTTCGCTTCCCATTTCTCAATTTTTATGTTCATTTCTTTGTTGTCGTTCAGTCTTTGGTTTTTGGTTGTGGTTCCTGCGAAAAACAGAACAGAACAAAAAAGGAACAACAAGCCACAAAATGGTTGATTATAATTTTCCTTTTATACATTAAGTTCATCTTTAATCTCCGTGTTGCGTTTCCCCTGAAAGATTGACCCTGTTTTAGTTCTTTGTGGAGGAGATATAATAAAGAGGTTTCGTTCCCGTCCCGTATATCACTACATACACTAACGATTGACCAGATCAGTTTTTTCTTAGGTTTATCTTTCTCTCTCTTTCTCTTTCACTCTCTCTTTGTCTCTGTCTCTTTCGTTCTTCGTTTCATTATTTCCTTTCTATTTTCTGTCGTCGTAGACTTTTCTTGATGTTTCCAGTCATTTCATGCGGTTTATCGTGCATTCTATTCTCGACTGCCACTTTTTCTTTGTCAGTAATATTAATAACGTTAAATAAATAAATAAATATCTGTATGTCTGTCATATGTACATTCTGGAAGAAAAATTCACAAGAACAAAAAAAATGATCGGATGATGTGCTTCTAAGTTGACGAATTATTTATTTTTCGTTAGTAAGAAAATGCGATTAGCTGAAGCGAAAAGCATCACTCAATGTACAAGTGTGAGGTCTGTAGTAAACTGATGTGATGTAATAATACTTTTGGAGTTCTTTAATGAAAAGAAAGAAAAGACCGTAATGATAGACCCTTCTTTTACCTGCCTGTCAATTTTTGTATGTGTGAATATACTTTTCCTTTGTTTCTCAAATCTACCTACTGACTTAGTTGTATCTCTTTCTCCATCCAGTTGTCTTTTTTGTTCAGTTGTTTCCGTTGTTTCAATTCAAGCTCTTTTCACGTTTTCTCGCACACTTGCCAAGCGGCCCTTATTGAGACACAATTCCAAAGAGTACTTAATAAATGCATATTATCAATATATCAAAATGCATGCTCAGTATTAATATCAATGAATGTACGTTTTGAGCAGTATAAAATATTCCAAACTCAATTAGGAAGTAGGAAGTATAAAAACGGGTGGTAGATTAGCAGGTTTTACTGACTAGGGAAACTACCCAAGTGTGACTAGAGCCCCTGAAAACCATATCAATTTTGGGATAGTTTTTTGCTTGGATTTTTGGAATCTACGCAAAAAAACTATTCCATAATTAATACATGATTTTCAGGGTATTTATTCGCACTTGGGAAGGTTTCCTAGTGAGCATTAAAGACACTTTTAGCTCCGCATCATCTTTAACCAGATATAGTCTCACTAATTAATGAGTAACTTGCCAATTTCATACGCTGATTGTATGGAAAATATTAATTTCGGAACGTCATGCCAAGAAGATTTAGCATTTATTTTTCGTTTTTTAATAACATCGAGTGTCAAACACTCTAGGATTAGTAGATTAAGAATTATCCACATTGACGAATTGGCTATTGACGAAGTGGGTGTGTAGTGAGTAATTATAAATAACTCGTTTTGTACTTTTTTGTTAATGTATCTATACCCAAAAGCATAAAGCACGCGTCAGGTTTCCGCTAGAAATTTAATCTTCTAACAGAAAGTATCCGTGTCATTCATGTAGTAAATAGAAAACTTTTTTTTAGAAAACAACAGGTTTGGTACTTGAACATTGACTACTTGTGTATTTTCTCATTAAACATGAGTGGAGCTAAGAGTGATTAATTTTAAAATCAACTTTCCAAAAATATCAGAAAAACCTGACCCAAACTAGTTACTATTGTAAAATTAAAATCTGTGATTAAATATGTAGGTGACGAGAAAATCGATGTTTTTAAAAAATCCTCTGAAATGCACTGTCCAACATTTTCGAAAAAAATCACGAGTCCTTCGAATAGATACGATATTCAGTGTGTTTTGGATGATTGAAACAGAAAAGGAAACTTTTGGATCTTTGTCTCTCTCATCTCTCTTTCTCTATCTCTCTCTCTGTCTCTCTCTCTGTCTTCAATGTCTCTCTTTCTCTTGCCTTCTCTCTTTATCTTTCTCTCGTTGCGTTGTGTGTTCAACTAGGTTTCTCTTCGAATACAAGAAAGAGACCGAACTCGAACCTTTCTAACCTTTTTCCACAACAACCAATCGACAATAGCTTAAACACATCTTAACTACTTTATTTTTGTTTCTGTTTTTTTTCGAAAACAAACTAGAGAAGTCTTTCAAACTACTTACACGGAAACGTTTTTTGGTGCTACGAGCATTCAGAAATGAGACCCAGTGAGTCTTGTACGGTGTTTTTCTCCTCTTTCAGAATTGCCATGAAGCTTTCTGCAAAACGAAGATTTGCATTCACAGAATCAAATTTGTGGTCGCAAATTTTCGTTTTACAGAAGATTTCATGACATTTCTGAAAGAGGATAAAAAATTGGACAAGACGTACTAGGTCTTGTTTCTGGAAGCTCGTAACACCCGGAAACGTTCCCTTGTTAGATTACTTACTCTCTGAAGCATTGTAAAATGTTGTACTGTACCGTGTTGTCCCATGTAATTGTAACACTAGCGTTATATTTTAATCTCTGTCAATCACTCGTCCTGTCAGTATTCTACTACTTACTGTCGTAAAAGAATTGAAAAACGCAAAATTTCATTTCATTGATTTTTGTCAAAACGAAACAACTCGACATTTTCTTGTATAAGCAAAGCATTGATTGAAGCCAAGCAGAGCATGTTTTTCTCCTTGTCGTACTTTACAAAGAAGAAATAATTTTAACTACAATTTTATTACTACCACTACTACTATAATGATTATTATTATTGTATTATTATGACATTGTACCTTGTTGTTGTGATAAGAAGACAGGGGCAATTCTGACTGCTCCTTGTTCACTCTCTCCCTGTGTCAAACATTTTGATCGTGAGTTGACTAGCAGCAAAGAAAGGATCGTGCAAAGTCTTACTTTAGCTCTCTCTCTCTCTCTCTACCTTTCTCTACTCTGTTCTAATTTCTATTTCTATTCGATAACTATCTTTCATCTATTATTACCATTACGCAGTCTCTAGTCGAGTATTTTTGATATATGTACCTAAACTATCATTCCAGTATTACTTAAATAGCAGTTATTATGACGAACATGATTATTATGTTAATACTTTTTAATTCTCCTCAATAGTGCAATAAACTGTACTCGTAAAGTACCCCTCCCACTCAATGTATTCCCCCAATTAATCTAACTGTTAGTACTGTTGTTGTTTTAATATGTTACTTAATTTTATTCGTACCGTACCCCATGCAGTTGTTTTCCCTGTTTGTTGAAACGACAAAATAGCTGAAGCTATCAGTATTCTCGCAAGAGAAAAATAGTAGCAAAAGGATCACAACTCTATTTTTTGTCTCTCTTGTTGCCTGACAAATCACTGTTTTAATTAGATAAGTCTTTCTTGTCCTTGTCACCACTGACCCCCACCACCGCCACCACCACAACCAAAGAAACCGCCACATCACGTAAAACTCTTTGTGAAATACAAGAGAATGAGAATTTGTCGTGTGTCTTCTTTCCACTCTGAACTGAAATCAAAATTTTCTCTGAGAAACTCGAACGCACGTACTTACAGTGTACAAATAGAATGTTGTGAGGAATTTCAAGATGACTTCCGTCAAGTCACCCACACTCGGTCATTCCTGTCATTTGTGTCCTTTGTGAGGATAATGTGATTCGAATATGTTACCGCAAGATAGTTCGTTGTTTTAATTACTGACACCGGACACACCGTCGATAATTGAACGTCCTGTGTTTCTGTTCTTGCTCGTTGTCTGCTATAGCCTATCATAATCAGTAGTGCGAGTCACGTTTCTCCCTAAAAGATTACTTACCATTTGTTAGCCTTTTTCATACTTAGGTGCTGATCATGGTCATGACATATTCACGTGTGTATGTAGCTTCCACTAAAGCCCCTTTTTCTTGTGTTCACTCTTGTAAAAAAACACCTTGAAGAGACAAGGCAGTTGGCACGACACTATTTCTTTCCAAAGAAAAATGTGGGCTCCGCTTTTCCAAATTCCATAGTTAATGCTCACAGCTCAGGAGTTACTGCCAACTACCATGTCACTATTATCATGTAATGTCTTTTTTCTTTCCTTTTTTCCATTCTGAGTTTTTTTTTCTTTTTTGACCCAGTTCGGTTATTAAAGTAAGAGTATTAAATTAAACTGGCAATGTAGTAATAGCAATTTGTAAGCGTGTATAAAAAGAGTAAAAAGTAGAGAACCTCCACAAAACATTTTGTTGTATGTATGAATGTACCCATGTAGCATCGTACAAATCGCTACGAAATCGTAACCCAAAATCGTAGCTGTCTTATCTGCGACGTAGATATGATTCGTTGCTAATTCTTGTCTTCAGAAATAGGAAATGTCCGCCGAATCGTATCTATTTTAGTTAGACGATGTTACGATATAGATAGCGATTACTTTGTAGCAATTTCGTTACGATTCCGTTCGACCATGTATTCAAGGGTGCAATGCATTTCTTAGATAACTAAATCGAGGCGATCTTGTTGCGAATTTATTACGAATAGGTAAATACTGAATAATATCTCACAGTAATCACAATAATTAGTCATACACATTTAGAAGTATAATTTAAATCATCCATTTTCTTTTTTCCATTCAATTAATCGCCGCTGATGTCGTACTATGCATTAATTTTAGGGACATTATAAGTCCACGTCACGCTGTATAATAACACTTAAAGTGAATGAAG
>VYYJ01001798.1:0-26986 GCA_021029165.1 Cyphoderus albinus
ATAAAATCACATTCTTTCTAAGAAATGTTGGTTTTATATTTAGGTAACAAGGAGAAATAGGCACGTTTAAATTTCAGAACTTTACCATAACACATTACGTTCAACAAAATGGGATAAAGTGATGCGTCAAACGAGAAACGCTGCTGTTTCTAAATGAGTAAGTCGACTTGAGAATACCAAGAAATATTCAAATAGTTTTCTTTAATCTTCATCTTGAGCTACTGCATCGTTTTTCATGTCTCTATACTTCACGCACGCACAGCTGCGACTGCGAGTATAATTTAACAACACAAGGTAATATGAAACAAATGAGTTTTCCCTTTTGGATAAACAGTACACATTATTGTAACTGTTGCCCAACTGCACATTTATTATTATATGCATGTACCCTACTAAGCACTTAGAGACTGTAGTTTTTGGAATCCCAACTTTGGCATAGTTCCTAGAACATAAAAACAAAGTTAATGTGGGGATATTTTGAGTGTCTTGTAGAGAAAAGATATGCATAAAAAGGCAAACATTGATAATGATGATGACTATAATGATGAGGATCACGGTGCTGAAGAACTAGAAGAGTTTCCCCAAAAGCGCTTATAAACATTTAAAAATGACACTATCGAAATGCTGTACAAATATAAACTGTGCTTACTTGATCCTAATTTTTTATACGGAAAAGAAAAACAGTTTTTCTTAGCTCCGTCTTCATCTGTGAAAAAAGAGTAAGCGAAGCGGAGTGAAGTGAGTGAGAGCAAATGCCACCAGCTTTTCAGATAGTTTACCCAAAATGTGTCTTGTTTGATGACTAGTGAACAGTTCGCTACTTTGTTGCCTTACCTCGTAGAGAAACATTTTTATACACATTTCTTGAACGAAGCTCAAAAGCTGATGCCGATCTTGATGATGATGGTGTTATTTAAAAAGAAAAAAAAAGTACCAGTGAACCAGTACTCTGAGCGGAGCGAATACAAGCCATAATGTTAAGATTATACTCTTCTAAATTATTGGCATTTTGTTTCTGCTAGTGCTACTGCTCTTTCTCTAAACAGTCGCTTTTTGGCTGACTTTTGCATCGCAACGGTAGTTTAAAAGTGTGTAGAAAGAGGAAAGAAAGTGGCTTTTATGTTCCTTTTTACAGTGGGCGGCTGCTAGCAGCTCTATACTACAAACACTAACCACTATTATTATCAATGATGTATCTATATAACTTTGGAGCTTCTACTAACTAACAACTTTCTGATCTTCAACTTTAATACAATTTTTTGCCTTGTTGACTCTTTACCCTGTAGGTTCTTTTGCGATAAGATGTACTTAAGGAAGAGGAGTGCATCACAAGTAGGTTCATGTTCTTTCAAAGGTTCTCAGAATAGAAGAATATTTTGACTATTTTCTATATGAGGTCTTGTTGTTAGAGAGTGATCAGAACGATGACGATTATGACGACGGTGCGCGGTGACGGTTGGCCGTGTTTTGATCATTGATTATCATGAATATCATGATCATCGCCATCATTCGTCATGATTTTTTTCTAGGGTAAATGTTACCTTTTTAATACACCCTCATGTCGTGTGATTATGATTATGGTCTCCCACACACATTTGTATGGCGTATCAGAAAAAATAAAAAAGTTTATTTTATATCTTGAATTTCATTGAATAAAAAGTACACAATCATGATCATAAACTTCTTCGTCATTCGTCATTACCAGCCACATAGATACTGTGTCAGCCATGCTGCCTTAAATAATAAAGTTCATTGTTGTTTGTGGTATCGACTGAACTGAGCGCAGGCAATACTTAATTTGAAATTGTCGACTGAATTAACCATTGTGTTCTTTCCCATTACCGGCTTATTCCATTTTGGTGTGGTGATGATGATGTGAAAAGAGTTAGTAGTGGAAGGAGAACACACTGAAGTACAAATCAGTCTCTGGTGGCTTGCAAATGCAAACACTAAAGGTTCAAGTTGAAACATGGCTATCACATTAAATGATCATCAGACGTCGTGTTATGGATGACAAACGAAAAGTATTGACCAGCTAAAGGGAAAAGTTTGTTTGTTTCTCTATTTGTATTTTCTGCTTATGATGACTATGACTGCTGTCTGCTGTCAAGTGCTTGTTGTATTGATTCGCGATGATGAAATTATGATAATGACAGAAAATGTACATCATTTGTGTTCACACTACCACCACTTAACCAATGACTTCTGAAACTGAAGTGCAATACAAAAACAATGACAAAGAAGCATTCACATTTTCTTTGGTCATGTTGTAAGAAAGAGTAATTTATTCTACTAAACAGCAAAGTTATTATATTATGCTCATATTTATTTTTTATTGCAGTTCAACGTACAAAATCGACTTTTTAGTGTTCTGCCTAAGACTTGTTCTACTTCGAGCTCTAACCATTTGCTTATGGTGACCATTAAATACCCAATTAGGTATTTTATCTGTCTGTCGCGTAATGCTTTTTCTTACAAGCCACACTTCATTGCAAAGTAATATAATTTCGAACGGTTTGAATCAATAGCAAACAGTAACGTCAATAATTGTTAAGAATGAACAAATATTTCGATACTTTCAGTAAACAGAAAGTAAATTTCTGCCCTACACACTCCATATTCTTAATCAGCTATGGGCTATGAGAATGAGACCTTATTATGACATTAAAATATTAAGAGACAAAGAAAGAAATGGTCATCATGATCATGTTGAGTGTTGATGTGGTGTGCCTCGCGTGTTTTCTATAATTTGACCACACCAGATAATATGCCTCTCCTTTCGTGCTTCGAACCTTCGATGTCAAAGTTTTGTTTTCTCAGCACGAACAGATGTCTTTTTGGTTGGATCCGAAATTGTGAAAGATGGTCGTGTTTTGTATGATTAAGATGCGTTTGGTGCACACGATAAAGATATACGGAAGATCGGTGCTGCTGCGCAAGCAAAATCTTAAACCACCAACTAACCATCAAAGAATAACAATTTACTCTATAACATCCATTCTTGTTGCATGGTACCTCCCTCTGTCATTACATCTTATCGACCGCATGTTTTCATCCTATTGTCTTTATTAGTCTTGTGCTCCTGTTTCAAAGCTAAGAAGTCAAAGTTAACTATCTAGCGAAAATGCACACACTTGCGTACCGTTTTCACTCTTTGCTAGTAGTGAATACTGATAAAATCTCAATTGTTTTGCACGTTGACTTACGATGGAGGCTGGCATAAAAGAATGATTAGCATGCGAGATGTAAGGGAAAGGCCTTCTTTTCATGCAGACTTTGTTTTATCTTAACGTGCAATTCGTTCTCTTTGCAAGGGTACGAAATGAGCTGGCGCAAGAAGGTTTAAGAATAACAACTCCCTCAAAAGCTGCTCACTCAGCAAGTTAGCAATAAACACGATTGTTTACGCCAAGTAATAAACTAATAAAGAACAAAAGGAAGAAAGCCGACAGTGAAGTAATTCACTATTTTGCACTCTAACTTGAAATGTTGAAGAAGCGATTTCAGCCAGTTACAACGTTTACATTATGTGTGCAGGTTTCTAATAAAATCATTTTCGTTTTCAATGAAAGCTATTTTATACTTTCCAAATTTTCCAGATGTATCATATCATAAAGTATTTGGTCTACCGTAAAATCATAGGGGAAAAATTGGAATTACAAAAAATGTAGATGTGAACCATCGACCATCCCATAAAAATAATATTTCATCATTCTATTACTAAAGTGTGCTCCTACACCTATGAGGGAACTTTATCGTTTAATATTGTTTTTTAAATTTTCTTTTGAACCATAGTTTCATAGTAAGTGAGACTGTACAATGCATCCATTCCGACTTATTGGGTCGTCATTTTACACAAAAGAATGGGCACATTGTCCGACATATGGAATTTCTAGGAATTATACATCGCTTCTGCACAAGCCCATCAAGCAATACTATATCAAATTCGTGTACCTCTTTAAAATGCCGGGTTCTCTCTTCTCTCATTCTTGGTTGAATATTTGAAAAAATCACAACCAATAAGATAGAAAAATGTGACGAGAAACACGGATGTGGCTTTTCATCCCCTCCGTTTTATTACGTGTGGTTTGTTCTATTACAAAAACACGATCGTTTATTTGGTGGCGGCGGTGGAAGAATTTAATGGTCTTCACTCAATTTGTTGCAAGTGAATGTTGATGATATCATGCTTACAGAATTTAGTGTAGCCTAAACTTTTAAGTTAAAACGTTTTGTTTAGCCACACAGAATGGTAAATGGACAACTTTTTGTTCTGCTTTCTTTTCCCCCTCTTAACTGGGCAATTTATCACTTTTTTGTACTTTAAGATTCCTATAAATATTTTATTGAATTAAATATTAGCTACTGCTGTACAAATTACAAATAAAAAGGGTCCGCGATAACCGAAACAGAAAGTGCTAATAAAGTTGCATTGTTAAAGGAAATTAAAAACATTTAGCCAATAATTTTAACTACAATTTAAATATACTCACAAACACTTTTATGCATCATTTGATTATTAATTCTCTTTCAGTCGAACAACAATCCCTCTGTTAGTAGTTACAAAAACGTATGACTTTCTATCATTATGACATCGAGCCGAAAAAAATGGGAATGTTGAAATGTGAATTGAAAAAGTGGATGTAAAATGTGAATTAAAAGTATAAATATCCTCAAAAAAAGTAAGTATACACATCGTAATGATTTATAATTGCAAAAAGCCAGCCTACCAAATAGCCCAGGTCCTTATAGATGCTCTTTCTATATCATTACATCACACCACCATCCTATTAGCAGTAGACCACGTCGCTCATGCAAGAAGCAAGTTCAAGTTAGTTGAATCTACCTGTGCGCAAGTGTGTAACATTAACATTTCTTCCCAAGTCTGAAAGAGAAGAACATTCAAGCAGATGATATCTTGCTGTGCTATCTACCTAAAAACGGTGTAAATTGAGATGCGGCTTCTCTTTGTTCTACTGGAGAATCGGGTTTGTCTCTAATATCATCTTTCGTACAGTCGCCTGGTTATTATCATCATTTTTATTATTATTTTCTACGAAATAAATGCGGTTTGGCAGGGAAGAGCACCACCACAGAATAAGTATTATTATCATTATCATCCTCACGAACAATGCTCTGCAATGTAAGTAAGCAGTGTTTGTACATAATTGTATATTTGTACATACCTTTCGCATCACTGAGCAGAATAAAATGAACTTTTTCTCTGGTTCTGGTACTCACTTATCACGGTCTGTACTACAATGCACAGCATTTTTTATGGATGAGCGTAGAGATATTCTCCACATTCCTAAATTATTACTGCGCCTTAAGCTTGCTTGACTGACTGGTACATATTATGCATGCTATGAATAAAAAATAAGATTTTCGTCTTGTCTCACCGTCTCTATCTCAGCTATAATGCATAGGAATATGCAAATTTTTCTAATCTGCTGGATGGAATTGCAAAAGAGAAAAAGTTCTACTTAGGCTCAGAGAATGAGCATACGGGGACAACACAACCATTGTCATAACCATAGAATTGAGTAGAGTTGAGCTGTTTTCTACTGGAAAATCTGTTTTCTTTTTCGGTACTCGCTTATTCCACGACGGTCGCCTTTCCTCCTCATTCCCTGCTTTTGCTATAGAATATCCTGCTTAATTTTGCTGACTGACATCCTTCAAATTAAATTACATTCTGTTTAGTGTTTGCTGTACACACATGTAGGCAGGCATTACATACCAAAATTATTCAGACAGTCGGTAAATAATGGGCATGACAAGAAAGCACAATAATAAAAATAAAAATATGTATAAACTTTGATGCTTTCCTCAGTTGTGGAGTTCACATGTCTTCATAAAAGAGCTTTGACAGTTGCACAGGCATGCATCCTCCCCTCACACGTCATTCTTTACATTTTTAACATAAACGGAATTTCTTCTCTTTTTTACGTCCACATAAATACTTGTGACAGTTCTGTTGTTGGCACGATGGCAAGTGTTACTGACGTGAGCACTTCTAAAATCTGAGTGCATTAAAAATACAGTGCTTGTCAGGTTGCAGTTTTCCTTATTGTGCCTCTGCATATAAATAAATAATGAAGAAAGAAGAGTAAGAGCAGAGGAAGATGACGAGTGAAGTTTGCTTTGGCACAACAACAGATTCAACATCATCACACAACTTATTATTATTTTTATTAACAGCAGTTTAGATTAACAGATATGATTCATTATAACTTCCTCCAGTAAACTTTGAAAAATATCTATAAAGAGATAATAATAATATTATCAACAAAGTATTCCGTAGATGAGCTCATCGTCATAATAAAAGTATTGTAACATAATAAAATCATAATAAGCTTATTTATAATAATGAGCTGCATATTATCTTTGAATAGCTTATAAGCACTTCATATCACTAATCTATGCAAGATTATACCGTTCAAAAAGAAATCTACTAAATAGAGTTATACATAGCTTCAGTATCAACCTTTGGTTGAATGAAGTGTTTCAAGATGAGATCATACAGCTCGGATCTATGTAACTCTACCGTAAGCGTTGAAGACGCGTTTTTTCTTTTCTACTTAGTTGATGTTTCATGTTTCATCTCACCGTGAATATTATGATTATGCCTGTGTGCATACTCGCTCCAAGTCACACCATTTCCTCGCCTTTCCGTTATACTTCTTTTCTCACTCATTTGGAATATTTTTTTTCTACTCATCTTAAGTATACTGTTGGCAAGTGATGAAGGAAACTGAAGTAAATCAGAGAGAATTGAGTCTCTTTAAAAACTCTTTTGACACTTCATTGCCCTTCTTGAGTGTCGCTTTTTTGCTTCTAGTATTATAGTTGAATAAATATTTAAAACAGGCGTAGTCGATTACATGTAGGAAAGGAAAAGGGAAACGGATATAACGAATGCTTTTTGATGCTTGAGGAAGAAAAGAATGAGAAAAGAAATTAGCCTTTTCTTGCCTAGTCTCACTCTCTCCCAACTCAGCTCACTTCGTTTATAGCTACAATACTTCCATACTCCTCTTATTTAGTTCAGTTCAGCCTAGAGTAAGAGAAGCAGAAGCAGGGGAAACGGTAACGATCTGTGTTCGTCTGCTTCTCGAGCAAGGACGACGACGACCAGGAACAGAATGTTACAAGGAAGGAATGAAGTGGGAAGAGAAAGGAAAGAAGGGAAGTAAAAAGTGAGCAAGATTTCACTGCGACGACTAAACGAAAAGGCAGAGCAGAAGCTCGGGTAAACTAAATCACTTGGAACTTCTTTTCTCCAACTACGACAGTTTTTATATCAAAGGAGAAGTGTAATGGATCTTTACTTTGTTGATGCTCTTGCTGTGCTAATACCTAGTATACAAAAGTATAGAGCTCAATTGCAAGACTCAAGAACTACATTGACTGTGTTTTGGGTTGAAGTTGCACTTCATCCTCATAATTATATCAAAACCCTTTCGCTCCCTCCATTTTCCAACGATAGATACACTGACAAATACTTTTAAAAACTTTTTCCTTTCTTTCTAAAAGCAACAAGGAAAAGCGGTACACTTCCGATAAACTGCTAGTTTCATGGAAAGTAATGCATTGATGCGATGCATCTTTACCCTCTTCTTTACAGTCGAGTCGGATCCTTTTCCCTTGATGGAAGGAGGAAAGAGCTTTTTATTTAACTCCGGAGAATATTCATTATGATTCCATTTCATTCCCTTTTAACAACACAAGGGACAAACGCTTTAGGATTCTTTCGCAAAACAACAACAAATCTTAGCTTTCACAAAACCTGATTGATATTGCTCAGTTCTCCCCGTCTCGAATTTAATCAAGATGATGACTCATTTTCTTATACGTATTGCGAAAGGCGATCCTTCATTTTATAAACAATACAAATTAGATGTCTCTGACTCTTCCCACAAACACAAATACACACTCTACAAATTTACTTATCAGTGTTCAACAATATAAATCTAAGTAAAATAAATAATAATTTGTACCCGTTAAATACGTGCCCACCATATAACACCATTGTTTTTTCGGTTGGATTGGAACGAGCAACGAAGGGGTGAGCGAACGACAGAAACATTTGAAAAAAGTATTATTATAAATGTGGTAGTATCCAAAGTAATGATTCTTTTCTTAGACAATTATACATGTGAATGCCATCATTATGTAAAGTGCGGCATGTCTTGTTTTCTTGTTCTTTTACTAATGCATTTAAGCCTGTTCTTTTCTGCATTTTAAAACTCATGAAGTGCTTGCTTATTCAAGTAGCATTAAAAATACGAACAAGCGAGAGATGCAAAAGGACCGGACCGGATTGAGAAGACTTTGTATAATAACACTAAACTAATGATATTATGCACATAATACATTTACACAAGAAACGCGTTAGTGCTAATAAGCATAGAATTACAGAACCATTTGTCATTTGAAAAGCTCAATTCAGCATGAATAATGTAATAGTGCTATGTGGTGGTAGTTGTGTTTTGTGTTGAGAAGGTTGAAAGGCAATAAAACGTCAGGGTTGCTTAGAAGAGCATTACTTATTCTACCTACAGACTTAAGAGCATGACAGGAGCTGTTAAAAACTTACAGAACTAACGATCAACGTGTTATGTGTGACTGTAACTGAAGGAAGTGATGCACTTTTTCTCTCACTTGCTTAATATTATGAAGCACTCACTTCACGCTTGGATTATCTTTTCATACGGTACAGTAAGACGGAGAAATTCTTGCCTTGCCTTATAAAAATATAGTTATTGATAGAATCCTAAAAATTTAAAGACATTTAAGCTTTGTTGGAATAATTGGAAAAGCTGTGCTAAAAATATGTAATAGATGATGCGAAATGTTTTTGTTTCCGGTTTATGCTGTGCATTTCGACAAACTTCCGTCGTTGTGTAAATGCGCTTTTGCCAACATCTTAGGAGATATTTTGATGAGTGCCAGTTGTATTTTTACTTATTTTTGTTTGTTATATAGCACAAAAAGGACAAAGTAGATAAAGAATATCAATATTCTAAATTTAATTTTTAACGATGATGAATATGCGACAAGTTTGAGAGAAAGTATTTGCATCAAGAATATTGTTCAAGTCTTCCAAAGGAGTTGTAGTGTGAATGGAGATTGTCTGTAATACAGCGTTCTTAATCATTAAGCCTAAACACATGCTTAATTAATCATGCCTTCAGTGATTCTGTGACGGAAAATACACACTTTAGCGCATTGTGTCATCCCTTCGAATTAAACACAATATCTTTGCATGTGTGTTTTAGTTTGTTATATTACATTATCGCTTTCGAGTGGCTACAAGAAAAGCAATTAAAATGAAAATTTGAAGTTCACCAGATCTCGCTGACAGACTGGTCATGGAGGAAAAGAGGAGCTAGACTATGTACGTATACAATTCGAAGACTTAAAAGGATTTAAATGGTTGATTAAAGTGGCTGGGTAATACAGCAAATCAGTTTATCTTTATTATTATGTGACCACTATTACCACAATTACAACAACGCAGCAAGCTTGTTCTTGTCCAAGTAGACAAGTAGAAATTACTGTATACACAATGGCCACTTGCTCAAAATTATTGTTATTATTACATTACATTTGTGTGTATATTTTGTCTGTCTCATCTTCGCATCGGCCTTTTAATAGTTTAATTTCGTGGCGCTTGCTAGGAACCAGCTCTCTTTTTGGCTACTTGTCTTGTCTCTCCTATCTCCGTGTTCGCGTTCGGTTGAAGACGACGACAAGGGTGGTGATGATTCCGCTCCTTGCGTCGGGTTGGAAAAATGGAATTTCAAGTGAAGTGGGCGTCACACATCAACAGAAGGAGCATTAAGCTTCCCTAATGGATTGATATATAGCAATATAGGAGCTGAACATAGCGTAACAGAAATATCTTCTTGTCTACTTCAGATGCCGCAGTTTTACAACTAAAAACTAGTTGGGACAACAAGCTTAGAGGGAAGAATAAAGTAAACTTCGGCCAAAAAGTTCTAATAATATTATTCTTGTGACGGTGTCACTGAAAAGCAACCAACAAAGAAAAAATAAGAGAGAACAGAGAGCAATAAAGGCTTATATGCATTTTGAGAGCACAATGCACACATTTAACAACCTACCTGTGACAATGTTCCATTACTACATTACACGATTGTTGCTCGAATATTTATTTTCTATTATTCGTCAAAAAACCTGAATACAAAGACGTTTGCTCTGATCTGTGCTGTTTGTCACAATCTACCCACCCTCATTTTCCCTCATTTTATTTTATTAGGAAATACCGAAGCAAACTCCGGCTACCTACATCAATTTATCCTCGACGTGTCATGAAGCATAGAGATAAAGTGTTCATGAATTCTAAGAATTGACCGAATAAGTAAGGAAGCCACAGACTTCTTAAAAATGGATTTTGTTTGCTTTAAGTCAACGCTTAAAGTGTCTTTCTCAATACTTATTTATGTCATTTCTTTCTCACTGTATGAAAATAATTGGGCATCGATAAAAATGTTAGTAGGAGCGCAGGAAATCTTTAGAATGTCATGTTTAACAGTAACGAGCATAAAAGTATGACGTTACTGGTCTCTCCAAACACTAAATTTAATTAAGGACAAAATCGAGCCGGCGGTCAACCCTAAGCATACAAATTTCAAAACAATTTCTGTGAGGTGAACAGAGAAAAATCTTTTGAAAATTACTTGGTTATTCGGTGTATTTTTATGGCATCGCTACATATTGTTTTTCTGAAAAATTGGGGATTATGAAGGAAAGACTATAATAGGATTAAATATGCCACTTGTTAGGCATTATGTTATTGTGTGTGCATTATTGCATTTGCATCACTAAAAGCAATGAACATGAATTGGCCACGAACTCTATGTCGGACAATGTAAATGTAAAATACAATGAAATGTTTTCTTTTTCTTTTACAGAGGCTCCAGTTAATGGATAGTAGTCATTCTCACAGATGAAGAAGAAACATTATCTGAACAACAGTGAAATCATTAGTATGCAACGACGACGGGGCAATTTAGTCCTAGAAGAGAAATAACGCTGAAGCAAACATGATGCTACCCACCGGCTGAATAGTGTGACTTGGTGTGTGTGAGTGTGTCTGTGTGAAAAAACTCATAAAATCTGAATAGGAAAAAATGTCGTAAAGTAAAAAATAGCTTATCATCATGCAGAACACCGCCAAGAATCGTAAAATAAAATTCGCGTGACACTTAAAACTTTAAGTTGTAAGAACTAAAACTCAACTTTTGTTGAACCCGTCCGGGAAAGTTTTCTTCACCAATCGAGGAGACAAGGTACACTGAAAACTTCCAGTTTTTAATTGGGGGATGACCGCAAGGCAAGATGTGAATGGGACTTGCCAATGAATGAGGTCGGTTCTTCTGAGAGCGGCACAGGCCTGAGGTAAGTCGAGCAGCTTAATTCACTTACTACACATATAATGTACATACTAATTTGTTAATTTATAAACTTTTCCCCCATAAACTTGGTTTATAACTGTAAACTAAAATAATAATTTATGTGCAATTCATTATGCATATTTATGTCAAGTGAAACCTTTCTTGTTTTATAGGGCCATAAAGTCTAGCCGCAGTTCAGATGCCAACTTCGAAGTACGACGATAGTGAATGGGATGTCGGGATTGGAAATTTAATCATAGATCTCGACGCAGATATCGAAAAGAATAACGAAGCGAATCGGAATAATAATAATAGCAATATCAGTAGCACAAATAGTCTAGCAATTTCTGGAGCACTCTCATCAGGAGGCTCGCCTGTAGCTAATACTACATCGGGTAGCAGCAATACAAATAGCAATTTATCATCAGTCACGTCATCCGCAAAAATCGGAGGAGGGTCTAGTAGTAATCCGCAAATGCATATCCCATTGACATCGTCTTCAGGGAGTAACAGTAATAACAGTAGCAATAACGGCAGTAAGAGTGGTAAAGCGTCTTCAGTCAGTGGAAACAGCAGTAGCAGTAGTTCCTTACCAAAGGGCTCAAGCAACAGCAGCTCATCTGCGCCCGACCTTAGCAGCGTCATGGAACACTCTTCCGTGGTGGACAAGGGGCTCAAGGTAAGTTCTAATAAGAATGTGCCACGCACAAAACGACCAAAATGTCACTAGAATTGGTCTTAAAATTATTATTATTGTTTGCTCAAGATGAAGATTAAAAGGACGAAAACCGGGACGAAAAGTGGTGCCGATGCAAAGCATGAAATTGTTAAAAACGATGTAGTGGGTTCCTCAAATGGAACCACGTCTGGGAGTTCCTCCGCCAGTGGTTATGCTGGAAACAAATCTCTCTCAGATTCAATTTCTTCGAAAAATTCCCATTCCTCACACAAAGATAAAGATAATAAACTTCTCATCAAAGATGGACTTCACCACGATAATTTGCATGACAGTGGTGTGGTGAACAATGCCACCACTGGAAACAAGCAAGATAGCTTGGATCATACACCGGGAGGAAAGGTGAAAACGCCAAGGAAAGGTTCTACGAAGGAGAAGAAAGTGAAAAATAACAATAGCAATGTGGGTAACAGTGGTGGCAAAAACAAGGACGATAAAAGTAATGACTCTGCAAACAGTAAAAGTTTGTCGAACAGTGGCAGTGGTAATAATAGTGGAAACAGCAATAGCAGTGCTTCCTCTGGGACTCATGCCAAAGACAATAAAGAATTTTTCAGCACAACTGTAAATCTTAACGTGCCGAATGTGATTCCAAACTCAAGCTCGTCGGCGTTTGTGAAAGCGACAGCGACGATCAAAGTACCGACTGCGCCTTCCAGCAGTGCCGCCTCCGTACTCTCTACTTCTTCCAGTGGCTCGACCGTGCATTCATCTGGTGGAGACTCAACCTCGTCGTCATCCTCTAGTTCAAATAGGTCACAAAATTTGTCCTCTGCCAATAATTCTTCGAATAATACTCCATGGGGCACCGTGTCACCTAATAAAGGAACCGACAAGGGACGCCTTTCACCATCTGCTGCAGCAGAGAAGGCAACGGCAGGAAATTCATACAAAAAGGCAAGGGCTTTCGCTGCTTCCGAAAAGGTAATTTCCACAGTATTTCATAATAATGTATGCAACGTCTGCAAACCTTTTTTACTTTTACTAAACGCTATCTATGTAAGAAGGACAATTCTTTATAAATCATGTCCTGATCATGAACATTACTCTCAACCGCCATAAGAATGCAATGCAATAGTGTTTATTTCATTGTCTTTCTTTGTTTTTCCTCACTTTACATGACAATGATGATTGATGTTAATTGATGATAAAACAGCACATAAACGTTTGCGAAGTGCGATCAATGAGCTTGTTAATGACATCACAAAGACTCTGTTTACTAGAAGAAGGAAGAAATTCTCTTAATGACTACTACAACCACCCATGCGTTAAAATGCAAAGCGAAGCGACGAAAAGAAAACATGTAAAAACGAATAAATCTAAAACTTGTAGTATGCATGTACACTGTACACCGTATTTCATATTCATGATAGTATCGTACTCTTTTAAAACATTCAATCTGAATTTACAAGTTAGATTTGTAATATTTGCATATTGCATAATCAATCGAGAGTCAGTGCATTAATATACCGAGAAGGAAGAAAACACTTTTTATTTTTTATTTGAGATGCCTGAGCTCTAGCATTTAGTGTTGTCGAAATGTTTGAAATGTTGGTTCAAATTCAGAGACGTAAAATAACTGAGAATTTCCTTTGTATACTCGAGTGAAAATGGCGACAATGGCTAGCATGAAATTGGGAGCAATACCTTGAAACGGCTTTGAGTTTCCAAAACAATTGATTGATACTACCGAAGTCGTTAAATTTTATTGCACACAAGCATTTTGCTCGGTTTGGACACACACTCGCTAATAGCGTTTGATCACCCTGAGTGGTGAAGTTTTAAGTTAGCCAACTTCACGAGCAGTGCCTCACTCAGTACTTTCAGATATTGCTTCCAAATAACGTTTTCTTTTGCCTGACAAAATTAACTTTTGTATCACGGTCTTTGAGCATATAAAATTATAAAAGATTTTTTTTTTTGGATCAGTAAATATAGAGATAAACTTTAAAAACCTTACAATATTAGATTATATGCAGTTAGTGTCATTAGGGTACTATGCAATGTAATTTTCTGTGAAACATTAGAACGAATAATAGTTAGGATTGAAAATATTTAAAACAAATTATTAATTATTCAATATGATGACATTCGGGAAAAATAAAGGAGGAAGAGCTCGTGGTTCTCAGTGTCAAAAAGGTCTATCCTCTGCGAAAGGTGGAAGTAGTAGTGGTCATGATCTGGGTCAGGTTGTGGCACCTTTCCCAAAGAGGGGACGGGGTCGGCCAAGAAAAGTTGACCGACTTACCACAACTATAGAAAATGGCAGTAACCCTCCTTTGCACATAAAAATGCAATCTCGCGACGCGATACCTAAAATTAAAATAAAGTGTCAAAATGTCGGATGTAAAAAACGGGGAAGAAAGAAAAAAGTTAAGGATGATGTACAAGTCGTTGCCGTTCCACCTAGCATATTTAGTAAAGATTTGTGCATAGCAAATCCAAATGAGACGACAACTTTGGAAAAAGTTAGTAGTTACCTATAGTTCAAAGCAGTTTTGGTATTGTTTGAATTATAAAACAAACATGTAACATGTAATATGTTATTATTCCTATTTATCTAAAAAAACATACGTATGGAGGATCTGGGTAGGATATTAATGATTGTATGAAGTTTATAATTGTTTGATTTTGGATAATCTTTCAGTCGGGATCGAATCAAGATGAAAATTCCGGATCGCATGGCAGTACCAGCACATATCGTAATCAAGGAGCGCTTAGTATTAACTCCGCAACTGATCTCAGTACTAGCTCTTCCAATTTCATTCAAGGTACGTTCAAAAACGTGACTTACAGCGTTACCAAATAAGCTGAAAGTTATTGCAGTTATTTTGTATCACAAATTTACTGTCGGATTAACAAATAAAGTGGATGGATACACTTATGCTAAAAAGTCATAATTTTTTTTATGGAATGAAATTTGCAGGAGTGCCTGGTTCTCAGTCTGGAGGCAATGGAAGTAGCTTTGGTTCATCTACGAAAGAGACTGGAAAAGCTGGGCGTAGTGCAGCTACATCGACTCCTACAAGCGTAGACGTGTGCGTGGGCACCAGTGTGGGAACCGTAACAGAGCCTGATTGTTTTGGCCCTTGTGAGCCAGGAAGTTCAGTAACGCTGGAGGGTATCGTCTGGCACGAAACTGAAAGTGGTGAGTCAGAAATGTGCTTATGAATCATTAATACTTTCCAAGTACCAAAGTCCATCGACATTCTAATGACATTTTTTCGGGTACTTAAATAGGTGTGTTGGCTGTGAATGTAACATGGAGAGGAAAAACGTACGTAGGAGCTCTGATAGACTGCACGTAAGAAAATAATTGCTAAACTTTATTTGATACAGCAAAGAAGGAAAGATATAATATACATTATAGAGCGTGATAGAATGACAAAAAAAATTATTATTATTCTGTTTTTTTTTGCAGAAAAAGTGATTGGGCGCCACCACGATTCTGTGATTCACCCTCAAGTGATTTAGAAACACGAACGCCTAAAAATCGAGGAAAACGGGGTAGAGCGCAAACCGCAACGCCTGTCAATGAACCAGTTGTCGCTGACACCAGGTCCGGGAATGCAAAACTCCGGAATGGTGCAAAGGGACGCCGAGGAAGCAATACCGCGGCAGCGTTTGTTGCCCCTGCTAGTCCTGTGAAGCCAGATCCCTGGCCTAAACGGAAGACAAGAGGTAGTGAGAATGAATCTCAAGAAGATCCCAATCCAAAGAATGCCAAGAGACTGAAGGTCTCCAAGGACAGTGATCGAAAAGAACGTCGGTCAAATAGCCCTGGGGAAAATGAAAAATCTGGTCCTTCATCTCCTCAACTTATCGAATGCCCAGAGCCGAACTGTTCAAAGAAGTATAAACACATCAACGGACTGAGGTATCACCAATCGCATGCACATTCAAATAACTTTGTTGCTGCAGAAGACTCCGACTCCAATTTATCCACTGCCAGTAATACCAACGCATCCGTGCCAGCGGATCCTTCAACCTCCACAAGTACGGATAACAGCGTTGAACCCATGGCCGTCGACAACGGCCCAGACGCTCCTGACAATGGTACAACGGGAAATGCTGCTACTTCATCAGCTCCCAATTCTGCCGCGGAAGAGTCTCCTCCTGCTCCATCGACACCAGGAAAGAAACCCACCACACCTCCTGCGACCGCGACCACACCCGCACCTAAGGTCGACGACAAAATCTACGACTTGTCTACAGATGCTGATTTGAATCCAAGCAAGGATTCAAATTCTCAAACTCAGGAAACACCAGAACCGTACAGCAGCAGTAAATCAAATAAGGCAGCAACTACTGTGAAGTCTCAGATACCAGGAAAAGAAACCAGCGGTGGGGCTGCAAGTGATCAAAACTCCTCCAAGCTTACCCCAGAAAATCTCAGTAAAGACTCTTCCTCATCAGCCACATCAACCTCAACCACACCCACAACCACCACAACAACGCCTACACTCACTCCAAGAACTCCCATTCTAACAGTGCCGGTTGTGCCATACATGTCATTAGAAAGAAGTAGAAATTTGGTGCATGGACACGTTGTGAATGTGCCTCGTGTTGAAACCAGTCTTAGTTCTCGTGAGTCATCTGAAAATAATAGTCCTTTGAAAAATTCAGTGAACCAAGGATCAGTGCCCACTTCAAAGGGTGCACCTTGGCAGCCTCATGCTCATTCCCAGTCTGGGCTTTCCAGTCACAGCTCACATGTGATGAACACGTCTCCTCCGACTCAAAGCAGCATAACTGTGCCCCTCAATATTCCTATGAGTATTCCAGGAGGAGGAGTTTCAAAAGATAAAGAGAAAAATAATTTGTCAGATCAACCCCCGCCAAAGAAATCTAAGCACAAGAAGAAGAGCAAAGATAAGGATAAAGAACGAGATGGGAAGTCGAAATGTGGAGACAAAGATCGGCAAGATATGGGCAACGGTAAAAATTCAAATGTTCAACACTCTGGGGGACCTTCAGACTACAGTAGGTCTTCTGGAATGTTCCATAACTCTGGTTCCGGCCCAGATTCCATGGGTAGATCCAAAGATGTAGGAAGTGACGAAAGTGAAAGCTCGAGAAAGAATTCTTTAGAAAACAGAGAAGATCCTCAGAGTCCAGCTTACTCTGATATTTCGGATGCAAATGACTCCGGACCAGACAATGAACTCAATGTTGGCAGCGCCATTAAAGATTCCAATTGTAAGGGTTTGGTAATTCCGGGAGAAATTAAGAAGGATCCCATTAATGTTCCAGGGCCTGTCGGACCACCCTACCAATCCTACCTAAATCATAATTTTCATTCTCCATATCTTGACTCGCTGAGTTATGCATCGAATCCAGCCGCCCCGGCAGCTCGCCAGGGAAAGGACGGTGCTCCGAATATCTCGGATGAAGCTGATAAAAATCGTCCGGGTGGACCAGTTAAACATCCCAACTTGCCTCCGAATCCACAAGTCCCTCCTGCACCTGGAGTTGGAAATGATGAGTCTAGAAGGTCTCCAAAATTAGATTTTCATCAAAAATACCCTTTCCCTAATTACTTTTCCTATCCCTACTCCGGCTACCATTATGATCACCCTACGTTTGGCAACCCAAATCCCATGCCCTCCGACAGTTCGTTCAGTGCGCCTGGTCAAGGTCGAATGTTTCCTGGAATGGAAGACAAAGACGTTCCCCTCCCCAGTGTAAACGCGGGAAAAGATGCTAAACCCGGAGAGAAAGACGAAGGTCCTGGAATGGTACAAATCAAGCAAGAACCAGTTGAGCGAGAAGAAAGAAGGGGAAAGGACCGACAGTCTTCATCGATGCCCTTGAATCTTGGCGAAGACAAGAATGTTGAAATCAAACGAGAGTATGGCACGGAGCACGTTGAGCCGAAGCTTGTCCCACCGTACATGACCAACAGCTCGAGTAAACATTCGTCGAAGGATCACAATAAGGCTAACGATGAAAGGCATGAAAGGCGTCACGAAGGGAAAGATCACCACTCAAAGTCGGACAGTGTTAAATCTGGTCGAAACTCCTCCAGTAATGACAAGAACAAAGGCTCGTCTGTCGAGGAGTCAGAACCTAAAGAAAGGAAGGACGAAGGTTCGAAACCGACAATGGAAACGACGGGTCCACCCCCACCTCCCACCGCTAGTGCATACTATTTACCGCAATCGTATTTACCCGGCAACCCATTTGGACTACCCTTTGATCACCCACTGTATAGAAATGTTCAATTAGTACCTGGACCCTATCCTGGTTCACCTTACATGCACCCCGGATCAATTCCACGCTTCCCCACTCCGGGAGGACCTACACCACTGCCAGAAGATTTGTCAAGGCCCAGTCCTCCGGGTCCCCCAACAAATTCGGCGAAAGCTTTAGACCTTTTGCAGCATCATGCAGCGCAATATTACACTTCCCACAAAATTCACGAACTCCAAGAACGAGCATTGAAATCCCCCAGCCCTCAAGTAGCGTCGGCTCAACGAGGTGAAAGAGATGGCCCAATTTCCGGTCCCGGAGGTGCGCCTGCCCCCTCGCCACCCGGCGGTCATCCATTGGGTGTGCCAGGTGGAGTAGGCCATCCAATGGGAGGTGGTCGCAGCAGTGTTGGAAGTTCGAGCGCAAGTGCAATGCCTAAACCAGCAGATCTTTCTAAAGACGCAAAGCCTACAATCGGGCCAGGTGGTTCAATTTTGCCTGGTGGAGCAAATAGTGATAACGGTCGCACTCCTCCCCCAACTCAACATCATGTTCATAGTCACACACATCACCACACTCACGTCGGCATCGGATACCCAATCATTCCTACAGTGCCACCTCAGTATTCTCCTCATTACGGAGGTAATGCTCATCCAAAGGAAGGCAATCGTTCTTTCACAAGATCCTAAATCTTTGAATGTCAGACTGATGGGTTTAGCTAATTGCTGTACATTTTGTGTACTTGCAGTCTTGGCGACACCTCCAGCCGCTCCTTCCGTGATCCCTCCATTCCCGTCACCGAAATCTAATTAAAACAAGTGAATAAGCAGTGTGAAGCAGTGTGACACACTTGTGACGCCATTAACAATAGATAGAACCTTCCAAGTTTCGTTTGACTTCCGCAACCTGGCCTGTCCAACTTTGTTTTCTATTAAACAAGTAAACCTTCAAAACACTGACCCAGAACGTTTTCACAAGTTTCCCTTCGTAAAGTGATGTACAAGAGTAGAAAAACATGTAACAAAGCACAACTGTTTACTTTTAGCGTACTGACTGATGAGATGTAATTACTATTATTGTGGTTTGTAACAAAGTGAAAGTACGAATGGTTTTTTGGTGAAAGTTCAAATGTTTGGATTGTGTATGTGTACATTTAATAGTCGTAGTTTATGTTTTATTCCGAGAGATCGTTTCAAATGTAAATGCTATATATAAACGACTGGCAAGATAAAAGTAACCGCTAAGATCTTACGAAATCAAAATAATTTTAAAAAGCGAAAGCGTTTGCATATTTTCCATGTGCAAAGCAGAATCAAAAGATGAATGAGTAGTCGACAACAGTAGCGATTTTTAAATTTACTGTTACTTAAATAAAAACAATGAAAGTCGTCAGAAATTAATATAAGTGTTAGATATTCCATTTCTTAATTACTGCTAATTAGTAGAATTGTTTAGTACCGTTCAAATAGTAGTGATTGTTAGTCACATAATTTATATAAAAATGCAAATCAATCGTTCTCGACCGAATACAAAAAAATATTGTGAAATCAAGTGAAATTCAACAAAATAGAAACCATCAGAGAAATTCTGTGTAAATTATGACATACAAAACAAAGAGTAAACAGAATTAATCAGGATTAGAACATTAATCAGAGTTGAAGATGATTAATGACGATAATACATATTAATAGCTCAGAGTAGTTAGTGCATGATTAATTTAATCCCCATGAAGAAACAGTAGGGGTGAAATGAAATTAAAATATTAAAATGTATTGTAAACGGATAAAAATGAGTTCTCTGTCACCCCTTGCGCTTATTACTATTACATTTTTAAAAATGTATCAAAATAGATCATTCAACCGTGTGTATAAACTATAAATTATACTACATACACATAAACATTACGCTATAAATAATTAATAATTACTACTGAGGAAGCCGCCTTCTTCGAGAGGGAGTTCAATATGGGCTTTTCATTCGTTTTTATATGTACTTTGTTCACCTGTTGTTGTTAGTCATTATTTAATTGAATTTTTATATATTGCATCGAATACAACTATAAATACATATTTAAAAGAAATACGTACGGAGAAAAAAATAATAAACTCGAATGATTATTTCACAAAAACAACGTGTGAATATTTCTTTACACCATCTTTTTAGCCATTCATTTTATACGATACGACTATTGCCACTGCTTCCGGACATTTTGTTGAGCATTGTTGTGGCTTGTAATACCAGGCATAAAGATAACTGAAGTCATTCTCTGTTAGAAGAAAAAGAAAGTGTACCAATTTGAAAAAAAATCCGAATAAAAATTAGCATCGGCATCAACCATCTCCTCACTTAACTAAAATATTCAATAATATTACCTTAATCGGTTGGAGATACACTTCTAAATCTGAAGGAACAATCTCATCTAAAACAACTATTGCACAGCGAAAGAATGAAAATTTGACCAGCGCTTTCCATTGCACATTGCACTAAATTACTAATAACATTTTGTTCTAAACTGCTACCTGAAAACTGCCCACGCAGGGATGCAATCAAAAAATCATGAAACACAAAATGCTACTGAACTATTTTTTTTAAATTCCCGTCATACACTAGGTGCACAGGCGGTTCCCAAATGTACCCAATCCTTTGTTTGGTTGATTGCTAATGGTTGGATTTTTCACTTTCCGACAGCCAGCTTGATTTCTTTTACGTAATAATTAAAAGATCAAGCAATAAGCAACCAGAATGAGCTTATTTATGGAAAGAGAAAGTCAGCGAAAGCAGAAGGAACTTTCTTTTTTATTATTCATCGGAGAAAGGCTCAGCTTGAGAGAATTTAGAGATTATTATGTACATTGTGTACGGGAGTTTTGCATACTACAATTTATTCAAATGAGAAGAAAACGTGAACAATAGCAAGATAGAACTTGACTTCCTTCGAGTGTCTCACCTTACCCCGGAGCAGAAACGAAGCTCGGCGGTGTGATATACCTCTCATGTAAAAACTTTTCACTCAAACAACATAACATGAAATAGAATTTATATGGATATGGGCTGGATTTCCTGCGGAAATTCTCCTTGATCTGCATGAACAAATGCAGTCTCATTCATCATCTAGAAGAAAGCAGAAATGCATTTTTCAAAAAATGAAAGTCTTCAGAACGGTAATCATTTCAAGAGGTAGCAGAAACTGTCAAGTTTTAAAATGCACAAGTTATTTAAAGATTTAACCTAAAAATCTACTGACATTGACCCCTTGACTTGACGCACATGGTAAGGGAAAGGACTTTTGCTTTCGAGCCTCTCAGTGTGATTCATTGGTACTGTTCTGAATGGTAAGATTGTGATTATTGTGAATGACATGAACACAAGCTTAACAGTTCAATTTACTGTTCAGATTCAAAGGTTAATTTATTTGGCAGTTTATATGAAGCTAAGTAGAAACGGTCATGGATGACGACAACGAAAGAAACAATGCCGCTAGGAACGTACCTCTTGAAGAGGATGTGAGTGATTAGGGTCCCTCAATCCCTCAGTCCCTAATTTAGGGATATGAAATCATTTTCAAGATTATTGGACGGTTAATTTGTAATTAGAACTTTTATTTCAGGGTGCTATCAGAAGAAATCAGGTACTAATTTTTGGCGTCGTGCTTCTTGGAATCCTTGCAATTTGTCTTGCTGTTTCAATGCCAAGTGATTTGGAATTTAATGACACGGAACTTCCCAACAGTCCAACCGGATCTATCAGCCCGGAGGTTGACCCTTCAACTTTGTCCCCGTTAGATTCCAATGTGAAAAGGAATCAAACAAATTCCACTAGCAGGAAAAAGACGTTGCGTCATCCTTCAGAGGTTTCCGTTGAAGTGAAACTTTTACGGGATATGGCCATTCAGAAAAAGATACAGGAGTACGATAGCAGTAGCAATAAAATTAATCACAACCGACTGATAAATAACGCAATTGACTCAGGCGAATTTCGTGATCCTCCGTCGAAAGAAGAATTAGAATCAATTAAAGTGAATAATATCGTGGAAACATTTATTGAGTCAGAAGACTTTGAAGACTTCTTGATAGATATGGAAATCCACCATGCAGTTGCGAAATTGCGATTGGAGAAGGGGTACAAGAACCGCCCCTCCACCATTTTTGATGAACTGTTTAAACGTGCGGAGAAAGAGTTCATAGGAGAGGATGAAGAGGAGTTGCGATTAATTAGGAGAGTAGGAGAGGAGCTGGAGAAACGCGCGATGAATATTATCAATGAGCGAAAAAAGACACGTGGAGAAGGTTTGACTGAACCAGAACAATTATTGGCAAACGAATTATTACTAAAGTTTGATTTTAGTGGAAGTGGAGATTTGGACCAGCAGCAGTCAGACCAGACATCGGATGAAGATAACAAAGAGGATATCGTTGAACTTGAAGTAAAGAAAACGGAACTCTAATCGTTGATATTTTTCATTATGTTGTGACACATTAGTGAGTCCGGTTGGTGGCATTTTACGCAGATTAAAACGCTAAAATTTACAATTATGATTAGATGATCACTTTTAATCGTTTTGACCTCTTTGAAATAACCTTGTCAGTTTAACAGTCAAGCACCTAAAAAGTGTCAATAATTAATAATTACTGTAATAATTATCTCTCTTCTAATTAATGGAGTCGGTCACCTTTTGGTGGAATTGGTTACCTTTTGCTTCGAATCGTTCGAGTTTTCCTCATGCTTAGATGTGGACAGTATTAAATTTACAGAAACTTCAATCATCAACTTGAGCTCGCGTTTGTGATTTAATTAAGGAAAGCGCTCGAGTGAAAGTACGACTACATAGTGTATATACATATATATACATAAGTATCTACTTCAAGTGAAATAAATAAGTAATACGATTTAAAACGTATATGTACAAACAAATCTTTCGTAAAATAGCATTCATTTTAATAAATATCCCCAATTTCTGTCATCATCCAAGTACAAAACATAAAGAAATTAAGTTTGCATTGATTTCCTCATCGACAAATGGTTAATTGCGCACATTGTATGCAGTTATTTTGACTTGTCCTGCGAACTAAAAGTTTAAACCACAAAATTGAAGCATAATTCAATTAGATTTAATTGACTTTCTGTAATGTTCGCTTTTGTATTTACTTACGAGGCTTTTTTAGACCCTTTCCATAAAGGGGAACGACCCAGTTCCACAATACTACTAGAAGACAAATGTGGACAGACAGGACAATCGTCGTTGAGAATACCATTGCCACACTTACGAACATAAACTCTCCTCCAGGTGCCCGCGGTCTCTGTTAATTGTACATTTACATACTTTTATTCATACATACAAAGAAAATTGTCTTGTTTTCTACTTAAACTGATTGCCATCTAACCTTCAAAAGCATCCCAACTGTTAGAATAAATTGATTTATACTCAACAGGGTAAAAATCCACGTCAAAAGTTTGCTTTCTTTTCTCATCTATTAGAAACAAGAAACATCAATAACACCAATTGTTAACAGAAGTTTGTATTTAAAAATAAAGCCAAGTTGAAATGATTGACTTACAGCAAAATACCCAACAATCATCCAAACGATTGTAACAACGATAGAAATTGGTCCAAAAATTACCGACGATAACCAAACACGTGTACTATCGTGATTAACAGTACTGGACATTGAAATAATGCTGGAACAAATACTTAACTGGCCATCAAATATCATTAAACTTGTAGCAAAGAATAACTTTCTACACAAAGGCTCTAACGGGCGGTCTCCTTCAACTCGCCGCAGAAAAAGTTTCCCAGTGGCCCAGAATCTGTAGGCTATGTAAATCCCCATTCCAATATAGGGCAAAATGAATACGGTGTAAATGACAGATCCGACATACTGAAAAAACGTAAAAAATCGTAAAATGATCAATATTAATAATAAAAGTTTTATAAAGTGAAGGGTAAAAGTTTATTGAGAGCTTACAAAAAACATGTCGCGTTTAAGAAAGAACGTTGTAAATGCCAGTAACCCCCACATTATTGGTACCGTTAACACCAGAAACAACATATCAAATGGGTTGTGGTACTTGGTCCCATGACGGAAGTAGAAAGTTGCAAATGCTAAGTGTGAGATAGTATTAGATTTAGTTTTAGATCGTCAAATATTCCTTAGTTGCTGAATAAATTAATAAACTGCTCAATTACCAACCAACCTAAACAAATGGTGAATGCGATGTAAAAAACTATTTCGTCGAATGACGTGTGGGACAAATAAATCCATCTTCCTGTAACTATTGCTCCCATTTTAAAGAAGATTAAAGAAATTGCTATAAACGCCCATACAATGCAGGGAGTTGTCGAGCGACAGCAGAAGCAGCATGGATAAGGCAACTTGAAAATAAAGCCACAAAATGAATTGTTAAATGTTATGTTTTACTCTATCCATGATACCCAATTTCATTTTAATAACTTACAACTTCTTCGACATCTCTCATGTAACTCATATCCGTCTGCACAGCGACAGAAATAAATCGCTCCCTTTCTTCTTTAGACGATGAACCATTCTTTGTCTTATAATTCTCTTTGCCTTTCCCAGGTGAACTCGTTGGAGTGTCAATCTCCCGTGTCCTGTTACTTCCATTGCTCAATCCATACTCCTCTGGAAGTTCCGGGTACATATGTAAATCAATCGGCTTCTCGGACGATTTATTTTCACGTTCAGCCAGTTCAGTCTCGGAAATATCAGTCTTCCGGCTATTTGCACTTTCATTTTTCTTCCAAACTAATCCTTTTGCAGAATCTGCTTTATCTTTAATAAATTTCTTCAAACGGTCACCTCTGCTTTCACTACCGCTTCCATTGTTATCAGGAGGCTTGTCTTTAGACTTGTTCCCACTAGTACTTCTTTTACTGGACACCTGGACAACCTCTAAGTCTGGTTCATGTGTGAAGATGTCATTCACTTTGGAAAATTCCTCCCAGTAGTCATGCTGAAACGCGGATTGAGCACTAGGTTCAATTTGTAAGCCAAATAATCGCGACATTGTTCACTTCACACGAGTACTTTTTCTTTGTTCATGAAATACGAAGTTTGTCACGTCACAAGTTTTACTCTGCAGCACTTCGCAGAGATGACTGTACTGTGGGAACTTGAACTAACACGTTTTCACCATCATTCCACTACTGTGAGATATTTTTTCTGTTTGTAAGTATGTACATCACGTCAAGACATGATGTACATGCAAGAGTGACGGAAATAAAAATTTTCCTTTTATTATCTCTAGTTGATTCATCAGTGAAAACCGACAAACTGCCAGCATAATATCACAGCTTCCGTTGTTATCTACCCGAGAATGACTAATTTAACTTTCCATCCTTTAATTTGATCACATATCAAACAAACTGGTGTGAATGACTATTTTTTAAGACATGATATAATGCGAAGATTTTTCAAGGATCATGGGAAACCATGAATGAGGTACATTATTACAAAAGTACCTTCGTTTTATATATTGAGCGAGAATAGCACATTTTGCAGTACTGCACTGCTGCGGTAGTGATTATTGAGAAAAGTTAAACATGCGCATATATGACGAACTTCTGCGGTTAGCTTTTATATTTTTTATCTGACTGACCAAGAACTCAACAAGAGACCAGTTGTAATAACAATGCGGTATATGTTGTCTTTTACACTTTACATACCAACTTTTGTATGTGGTAGTTAATCTCTGATATGTAGGGTTTATCTTTGCACACTTCTATGGTAAACATTATGTAACAAAAAACGAAGTGTGCAATATTATAGAACGGAAGCCTTGTGTTTCCTACCAGAGAAGCGCCAGCAAGAATGTACAGAAAGATTGAGCTCGATCGGCTCAGCTCAACAATGAAGTCGTGATTGACAATGTGTGCAAAAACAGGATGACTCAGTATTGTGGTAAGTGATAGTGATAACCGCTTCGCTGTAAATGTGTCCATGCAGGACATTGTTTTAAGAATGAGCCACATAATTCCAATCTTGCACTCACAGACATACCTCACTCCAATTTACGTGAATCGTAATGCTTAAATATGTTATGTACAATATTATTTTGTCGCTGCTGAGAGATTGCAAATAATTCTTTCATATGCATAAATATGGTTCTTGTTCCAACTCTAACGTACAAGCTGCTAAACGTCTTGGGTGGATGGATTGATGCGTTTTAATGAATTGAAATTATCTGGTCTTGAGTTGAATGAAAAAGTTGTAGCTGCTGAGTGTCCTTGTCACAGAAGCACAAGATGACGAATTGAATGAATCAACTTATTAAACGTAATCACTACAACGCCAATTCGTAGAAACAATGCAACCGATCAAAAGGACTTTGAACATCTTTTTGTAGAAACGTGTTTTTCTAATTCGTCATCCTAAAAATTACCCATTTAAATAAAGAACACTTAAACTTATCGATATTATGGCATGCCTACAACCGGTTGCAACATGTGTATTATTAAACACTTTCAGTATTTAAGATATGTTTTAAACATTTAGGTTAGACAGAGGCTTTAGTCAGTGACTTAAGCAGAGTAGAGATAACACTGCAAGATATAAGACAAAGCTAAACAAAATTTAGGCACATTGCCAAGATAAATAAATGTTTAGGTTATACTACCATC
>VYYJ01001799.1:0-26941 GCA_021029165.1 Cyphoderus albinus
CCACTTGTTTTTTAGTCAGTCTGCCAAGTTTAAAGAAAATCCATGGAGGAATTTTTTATAACGAGAGAAAATGAAAAATTAATTTTAGTCATTTCGACGACGTAACATGAAATACAGCTAGAAATCTGTCGACTTGGACGTCACTCCCGCGCAAAATCTGACTCAATGACTGGACCAGAATTTTCGTCTGTCGCTACCACCCGTATCTAGTATAGCACCCTGGGGTAAGCCGTATAGGGTAAAAGTGTGTGAGATGTGGCAATGGGTAACGGACCCTATGTGGCAAAAGGCATGTGGGAAAAAACATATTCCGTGGGTTGCTGCAAATTGAGAAAACAAAGCTATTAAAGTTAAGTTTCATTAATGTAATTTAAAAACGAATAAAAATAGTTTTAAAAGCAATCAAAAATGTTTTTCATTTTGCCACGAAGCAAATCGTTTAGCCTTTGATGTAGACATCTACATTTTGTGGTTTGGGAGAACATTTTGCATTCCTGGTTGGTCGAAATTTGAAAAAAAAACAATTAAAAAACAAATGGCTTTTTTTGGCGCATTTATCTGAGATAAATTATCTCCAACCAAACCTATTCAAAGATTCAAATCCTATTCAACGATCTACTGAGTCGTTCTACTTTTTACCAAATTAATTCATTGTTTCTTATTGCGATCAAATTTACAACGTCAATGTTGGTTTATATTATCTATAACAAAACTTTGTTCATAAAATAATACAAAGTATCCAAAATTGTTGGCTGAAGAACGTTTATCAAATTCATCCAATTTTATTTAATAGCAGGCAGACTTAGATTTCAAAGGATTAATCCTCCAAATTTTTATTAGATGTTGTAGTAACATTCGGTGATATTTTAAATTTTATTTGTAATTTTAAATTGTATTCGAGCTCATGCATAGCGTTCCTTATTAAACGAACGTTTTCGTTTATCGAAATTATTTGGATTAATAAATGATTTTTTTTAAATTGAATTTTTATTTCACTCTTATTCGAGGTCTTGGACCTATAAAGAGTGTAATATGGTTTGCAAATACAATTTTGATATATGTTGGAATTTCGTTTGAGCGCTCTCTTTACAATCTCTACTTTTTTATTGACAAAACTTTTTTAACGTTAAATACAAAATATTACAACGTTTCTTCTTGACAGTTATTTTACAATTCTACTTGATAACTAATTATTATTATTCTTGATTTGACAATTTTGTTACAAGACAGAGCCAGCAGATATGTAGAACGAATATGCAGGATGGGACAAAATCCAGCAGTCACAGCGAAATTAACGATCATCCACGGCACCCTGTGGCGAAATCTCGATTCCACACGAAGTGTTTGCCCATCCGCATTGCAAGGCACAGAGAGACACAGGGACACGAAATCAACATCAGCATCACTCATCAAGTTCCCATTCCCATTCTCTCCCACTTGTCAAGCAGCATTCATTCTTACTTATATGTTTTATATGAAATTGTATCTTGTGAAGTCGAGCAGAGCAGAAGAGACTTCAGTTGTTGTCTAACCTTCAAGAGGAGTGTTGCTTGTGTGAACGAAATAAAGTATCATTTTCATTTCATTGAATTGTTCCGTGGTTGTAGTGAGTTGTAATTGTCATTATACATCATTCATTTCCATCCGATTGATTCGTGACCTGTGACCTGCCTGACCTGCCTGACCTGATAGAAGGGATAGTTCGAGATTGACAGGAAGGGATACGATCTGTGGGGTCAACTGTAAAGCCGTCAGAAGTAAATACACAATTATGCGTTATCCATTGCAACCTAACACTCATTTTACCCTTACAGCATTCCAATATAAAGGACTTCGATACAGCATTACGCTGTTCGTGATTTTCTGGTACAATTTTATCGAGTTTATAATTAACGGTGTCAGCAACATAATTGTAAGTTGATTTATTACCCAATACAGAAATACGTAGACTGATCAAATTCAGTTTTACTTTGCAATAGTCTAGGCCGCACTACTAGTGGTTGCACCATTGAACCGTAAACTGGTATGTTAAAAGATAGTTTTTTATCCTATCTTGGTTAAAACGGAATATCGTCGAACTATTCTTTAAGTGACCCGAAAAATGTCTATGCTTGAATATCGTCTAAACTTCATGAAATAATATTGCCCAACCAGGAATACAAAATGTTCTATGAAACCAAAGGAATTATGTATAAGTTGCTTACATCACTGGCTATACAATTTGCGTCGTAAAAAATGGTAAACATTTTTATTGTTTTTTAAATTAGTATTGAAATTGCATTAAACAAAATTAAAGTTTAAACGTTTTATTCTTTCAATTTGCCACAAACCATGGAATATTTCTGTTTCTATGTAATTATCCCAACCAACTATTTTTTAGGTGAACTGAAAAATGCTTGAATATCGTCTAAACTTCATGAAATAATATCGACCAACTAAGAATGTAAAATGTTTATTTATGAAGCCAACGGAAATATTAGTTGCTTCCATTAAAGGCTAAACGATTTGAATTAGGATGGACAATTTTCTATTGCATTTTCTATTGCTTTTTAAATTAGTTTTTAAATTGCATTAATAAAGATTAATTTTAAACGTTTTGTTTTCTCGATTTGCCACAAAGCATGAAATCTATGTATCTGGGATAATGTTCCCCCCTGCAAGTTTGATTAGATTTTGCTATACAAATTCGCCATCAGTAAGAGTTTGTCAGACTCATTTTTAATCCTCAATGTAGAAAAGATAAAAGAGATATTCTTTCCACACGGCGTCTGTGAACAATTTTGAATGTATATTTGGCAGCTCTCTCAAAGTCAGTCTGAGGGTAAATGAGCGAGATTTCAAGATTTGGAGCCAAATGTTTCAATGCATCTTGACATGACTGCCAGAGTTTTCGAGGACCGCCAAAAATTCTTCCCATATTGTCGGAGGAACCTTACAGAATGGATCTCCATTCCACTAATATTCTCTCTCTTTGTCCCCCTGAATACATATATGTTTATGGTTCGCCGTTTAAATCCGGTTTAATAAATACCATCAATTCTTATCTACTTAAATTGTTTTTTAAACCCGACAATTTCCATTTCCCGTTCACTTGTTTTTTATAATAAAGTTACAAATCCCGTTACATCTTAAAGGAAGGGAACAAAATATGTACGTTTAAGTATTTTAAGGAGATTTCGTATTTTTGTTTAGATGTTTTTAATATGCAGGGACAAAACCCGTTTAGACTTTTCCGGGGCACATTGCGATTCGTTGTCTATTCGATAGCTGAAAAGATTGTGAAGATTTAAATTTTGTTGGTGGATTGTTTTTGGAAATGTTTATTTTCTCGTTTTCAATGTAAACTAGAATTAAATTGAAATCAGTTATTTGGTTTCATATTTTATAAATCCTAAGTGATATTTAAGTTGGCAGCAAACAAATTATTCCTTAGTTGAATCTGTTGTTGTATTAAATACTGATGGTCAAGGTTGACCTGACTGCGGAATTATAAACTACAACTACATTTTTAATCAAGGATTCTCCCATACGCCAAAGAAAATATTTCTCAATGCACAAAATTAGGTAGGTTCGGTGGCCTGCTGGTTAGCGTGTCCATTGGAATGTGTATAGTATATGCAAGTGTACAATTTTTACTGCAAACATGGGATATTTTGGGGCTACTCAATATTGTCATGTTATTCGTGTATTGTATTTATTTATTATTTTTATTGTCATGATATCATTAGATTATATTACATACAATAACAAATTAAGTATGAGAAGTTTTACACGAATAACATGACAGTATCAAGTAGGCCCAAAATAATGTTGACAACAAACTATAAATTTATTGCTCGAGTTATATTATATCAATAATTAAATTGTTTCCTCTTTCCTGTGTGAAATAAAACTATTAACCCCATGTACGAAACGACAAATAAACAATTCGCCTAGCAAGGTATAAAAATTAAAGATTATTATAATAAATTATCGAATTGAAGCAATTTAATATTTAAATCTTGCCAAGCTCACTCAACCCAGCAATTTAGTTCAATTTACCAATGGCGGTAATTATTAAAGCAACAAAGAAATTATAAGAATTTTGGCATTGTGTTTATCTTAGAGCTCACCGTGGTTTGAATTGTATAATTCGGTTATCTGCTTTTCTCCCTTCAACGTTCTATTCAATTTTAAACCCATAATTTAAACGCTATTCAAATGCCATATGCTTGAACAAAATACAGAGAAACGATATTCCATATGTATTTTTTCCAATTAAAGAAGGAATAATACACTGTGTGTGGGTAGAACCAAAACTCTCTTTGTCATCAAAACTTAATATAAAATCCATGGTAGTAAATAAGATCGGGTTTTAATTTGTGGACTAAATTATGTTTAGTATAATTCATTTAGACTTTCATATCCACTAAGAAAGTAAAAGTAATTTTACAACATTCACGCTACGAAAACCCTACGGTTTTTTGTTTTAATACACAATTTTGGGTTTTATGGGAATGACTTTGGGTTTCTTGGGCGATTTTGTTTCCATCAATATAATGCATAATGAAGTATTTGTATTGTCATGATATTGGGTTGTGGCGTTTAAAACAATCCAACAGATACTATCGAACCCGTAAAAGCCCGGTTGAATCGCAAAACCTGAATTTTTCTAACTAGTGAGTGAATAAATATGTTTTGGCTGACCGAATCCAAGAATTAAATTGTTTACTCATTGTTATTTTAAACCAGTACCTAAAGATTATTACAATCAAAAGAGAATGGAAAATGATCCCACTCATCGTTGCAAAGCACGAAAAACAAAAACATTTAAAAAAGTTTGCCTACGTCCAGCAGAAAATTGAACACAATTTTGCACACGGCACAATACAATTTTGTGATAATAAACGAAAGCAAAATATGAGGTTATGTTGGAAAAATACCATTGTTAAGTATTAAACAATGCATGACAAACACTATTCATCATAAGTAAACCCTATTAGTTTTTGAATACAATTGTCAAAAACATTTATATAGCATAAGGGAAACCTGCCTGAATTTTCATACTTAGCGTTAGCGTAGAATTATAGCGGACCATAATTGTACATAGTGGAAAAAAACCTACATTTTAAATAATACTGGTAATATTCTATTCAAATATTATTCATCCGTTTCCCCTACATATAAAGAGTATTATTTTTCAACTGATTGATTTTGATTTGATTTAAGAAAATTTACATTGCATTTTCAGACCATTGTTTATTCACCACGATGAGTACGACAAAGCTATTCATTACCGTTTCCGGATTTTTATTACTCCCATCAGAAATTTGGAGTTCTCAGTTAAAAGCGGAGTCTGTCAGTAACACTTTTCGAGCAATGTTTGCTCTGTATAAAAAAAAGCAGTGTGATATTGCATACGTCGAACTGCAAATCCTCACCTACAATAGATGGATTAATTATGAAAGTTTTCGTGATGACGTTAGAGCGATTGTGAACGCAATGAGTTTTGGCACCGCTTTTACCTTTCGAAAAATTCAAGAAGGAAAATTTATGCATAACTTTCATACGTTATCAAGTTGCACGGTACATGTGTTACTTCACAAGAAGCCGTCATCCACGGAGGTCCTTACAATATTTAATCATGTAGTGCAACAAGTATTGTCAATCTTACATAAAAACGAATGGGCTCATCATTTTGTATTAGTGGCATATGAGAAACAAATTCCGGAAAATGTGATCGATCTATACACAAACTACCTACCAGAATTGATTGAATGGGTGATACAATTCTACGTTCGAGGTCTGGTTTTCTATGTCAATGTAGGCAAACCTGTTGTTCAGCTATATATTGTTTGTATTCCTTGCATCCGTGAGAGAAAATTGATAAAAGTGGCGTCTTTGGGAAATTGGAGTAGTATCAATAAACTACAAAGCTTAAACTCCAAAGTGCAATCAGGGGCTTTACACACGATAGAGGATCCAACTGACTTTAACTTGGAGTATTGCAAACCTGGGGGCACTGGAGGGCTCATCCAAAGGCGGGTGCGTGAACCAAGTTTGACACAATGTGTACTTCAGA
Source organism: Cyphoderus albinus (assembly GCA_021029165.1). Taxonomy (NCBI): domain Eukaryota; kingdom Metazoa; phylum Arthropoda; class Collembola; order Entomobryomorpha; family Paronellidae; genus Cyphoderus; species Cyphoderus albinus. The sequence goes on from VYYJ01001799.1 coordinate 6,062, forward strand.
TCATAAAAGAAAAAATGAATTTTTCACTTGTCGCAAACACACGACGAAGTGTGAATTTCGTTGCTAACATCGTTGTGGTCACTGGAAGCAATTACAAGCGCTCCTACAAACAAAGATTTGTTAAATTTATTCCACCTATGATGCACAGTGACGTTTTGAGTTTTACGGTGTACCAAATCAGACCCAGTGTAACAGCCGCAGTTTTAAGCAAAGCCTTTGATATTCATATTTGGTATTTGATATTGTTATCGCTCACTTTGTTTATTACATTGAATATTGTATCAAATAGAATTGGTGGCGAAAGTATACAACTTTTTAACGTGGTTGCTGAATTATTCGAGCAATCTTTGGGAAACGTTCCTCGGTGGTGGTTGTTATGGATGATGAGCCTCTTCATACTCAGAAACAGTTACAAAGGCATGTTGTACACATTTATTTCTTAAGGAATTCGCATTCAGTGGCCGCGTAGTTTGGAAGAGTTAGTGCATATCAAGCAACTTCTCAAAACTACAACTGAGGTGGCATTTGGAGATGCAAAATACATGGGCTTGTCAATAGTAAGGCTAATTTTTCATGATGCCGAAGAGTTGCATAGGAATGAAGGTGGCGCTACACTAAATAAGAATATTCTTGCCCTGAATGAAACAATGCAATTCTTTGGCGATTGGAAAACCTTGGTTGAGGAATTATATAGGGAATACCGGAACTACGATGAAAACAATTTTAAAATAAAATTTGAAGGCAACATTTACAATAAAATGGCGCTCATCAATTTTGAAAGGTTTGTACATAACTTGTACTTAAAATCAATCTTTCCTGAATTAGTACATCAAGCGATTTCGGGTTTTCAAATTTTTAACGAATGGTCTGTGCAGAGGCCGTTTTTAACTGAGTATTTTGTGAACTACTTGTACTTGTTAGATCAAGCAGGGTTCTTGAAAATTTACTCCAAGGTAATAGAAAATGGAGGACACAGCCAGTCTTTAAGGCTGTACTTGCAGACTTTTAAAGAACGAAATTACACCTGTAGTGAAAATGGTTGTTGGAGTAAAATGGTAAGGCGATGCTTAAAAATGGTTCACGCAACTTCTGTGGGATTGCCAGATGCAGGGAAAAATTATCCCAAACCCTTCACCTATATACAATTAAATAAAATATTCCGCGTTTGGTTCGCAACGATTATTATTCCAATATTCGCTCTTCTTGTGGAAATTAGGAAACCTGCATATATTAATTTGCTTTCTTTTCTGAAACTGGTTTACTCCAGTGTTATGATGTTAGCTTTTAGTGTCGTTGGATGTATTGAACAGATTAAATTATGGTTTAAAACTGTAAAGAAATTTTGGTTAACAAGAGATAACGTTAAGTGGACGTCAAAAAACCCGGTTTGTATACCAAATTAGATAATGGTCAACGTTGCAAATAAATAATACCAAATTAAACAAGCGCACTTTCAACGGACTATTTAAACAATTAATAGCTACTGCCTTTTAAAATTGGGCTGTTTGTACATACGGCTGTCTGTGATCCTCAAATATCTCAAAAAGTATTCATTCTCAGATCTCGAAATTTGGCACAGGTGTTTCTCGAGTGGTCCTGTCTGGAACCTTCCAAAACCGTTAAGAAGTCCTTAACGGTTTTCTAAAAATTTTAGTTTTTTAGTTTCCTCCATATACATAACACAACTGAAACCATTACCATTGAAATAGTGGGGCGAAGTGAGAAACAAACTTCTAATTTGGGAAGGCAGTAGCTTTCAAATACCACTTGATTCTTTTATTGTTAAAATTTTGGTTGGACTGGAAACATTTACCGGGAAATATTTTAATTTTATACATTAAAACAGCGGATAAAGGTGAAAATTTCAAATACATATTGATAACGGTGGATCCTTTGTTGAGTTCATTTTCCCCATAGTATTTAATTCCCATAAAATAAAGAAATTCAGTAAATTAAAAAGAGATTGTTCATGTAACATGAGTCATATTGTACTTTCTTGGAGACAAAATGTTTTAGATTTAGGAGTATTTTAGGAGTGTAACCAACTTCTAATCACCGAGTTCGTAAATGTTTTTACAGGTAATGTGTATGCCTTGTTAGCGTGAAAAATTAATAGCTTCTGCCGATTTTATAGTTCTCAATTTTACCTTAATAATGGCTGTCAATTAATTTTATATAGCAAAGAAAGAGTAAACAAAATAATTATTTATTTTATATGGCTCCAACAAAAACCTGCTTACCTAATATATGTTTTATTATAATTAGTTGTTTGTGCTACCCTCTGTTGCTTATCTAACCGGAAAATTTCCTTGGAAACAATTTATTTAAACTATATAAATATTCGGTTCGGGTTTGGATTTGATAATACATATATAAATTTGAAGTGTTTAATTAGGTTTATAACATTGAATAAAATCCTAAAGAAAGAAAAGCAAATAACCGGATTCAGCAATTTGAGAGTTAATTTCGAATGGTTATGCTGTCTTATTATAGAAAGAATTCTATACAAAGTATTATGGATACCAATAATGGGCTTTGTATAATCCGCGGTCCGTGAATAGAACGATCAATTATTTGCTGTGTTGAATTTTTTGTTTGTCATTTCTCCGCTTACCATAATATGTAGATGTAATTAAATTTCAAACAGGAAAGGGTAATCAAGATAATTATTGTAATATTGCTTCATTACTAAACCCTTTGCCTTAGTTAGTTTTCAGCATTCTTTTGAGTCTACTTGGGTTGTATTGTGATGTGATTTGCAGTCAATTTTTCCACTCATGCTTTGTTTAACAATAATACATTATTCTAACCATGTGTATATGAATTGAGTGAGGTTAAACTAGCCGAAAAGTAAATAATTTATGGTGACACCGATTTTCACGAACACAAGACAGATATGAAGCAGATTACAATTTTTATTTTCCATTTTATATTAATCCGCAGAGAACCGGGAAATTACACCAAATTAAATAAATAGTAAATGGATCATTTGGCATTTTTAGTATTAAAATGTTCCTTCAAATGAATGCTAATTTTTTTAGTAATAGTGTTGTGCCCCGTCTCCCTCAGATCACTCTGAATAACCTGAGAGCACACCGGGGTTGCCTTGTCAATGTACTCGCTCTCTCTGCTTTTATTTCGCCTCCCTTACTGAATCCTCCTGTTAATGTCCATGCTTGTGTTTTATATGAATTTCTCTCGCACGTTGTCGATAACACATGAAAACCCTGAGTTAGGTACTACGATGATACAACGTTTTTTTTCCTGTATCTATTCTGAAAATAAAATGTTCGCATTTTTGCTACACATTGTTTTTGATGGGCGCTTTGATGAGAATCAAAGTAAAAATATAAAAGATTTTATTTTCCTACTACTTCCAGACTTTGACAAGAATTTGTGAATTACAGTTACACAACACTAGTTAGCTTAATACTTAACCGTGGTATCCTCCCCACTTATCATAAACTAATGTACTTTATATTCACATTCACGTTCACCACACTTCTTATTTAGATCATTATATTACTTCTAATACTTGATTTACTATTACATTTCTTAGTCTATATACTTATTTCTTAAACATGTTACACATTTCCCCTCTTTATTTCACATGAACACATAACCGTAACTCAACTACTCAGCCTTTGTTTTCCCCCATTCATCTACCATTTACTCTCCCTTTTTCCGCACGTCCATCTGTAGTTATGATGTGAAAACCTTCGGCTTCAGTTTACATACCTAGCACGTCTACAGACATACCGAGCACGTACAACCGAAAAGAAATGTTAACATACTTTGGTTCATTCACCAAAGTCCGTTCCACAGGATGGATACATACAAATCCAAATGGAAATGCACGCTTTCCCCCGAAACATACAAGCTGCCCGTATTACTACTTGCAGTAGTCCGTTCTCGGTTTCGACATACCAGAGCACGTATTTCTACATACTCGAGTCCGTCTAAGAATCAGTTTTATTCAATAGTACGTGTTTCCACATACTAGAGAAAGTTAAAACAAGTACATACACAGATCCGTCTGACGACATATCTCTGCACGCTCCAAGTTCCCTTCTTCTCAATCAGTTTTGTCTGTAAGTGTAAACACCCTGAAGAGGATATTTACCAGACTCTTTCTACAAACATCTTCTCCGCCGAGCCTTCTAAGAGAAGTGGCATAAAAGACGCGAAGAAAGTAACTGATAACTTTTCCGGTGCTCCCCGGGTTTAAGTACTTTCTGGGAATCCTTCCAGGATTCTATATTCCAACTCTCTCTATTTCCAAAATGTATATATACTAGTACTATCCTCTCGACTTGTTCCATAACTCTCCTGTTCCAGTCTTATAACTATATAAAAATATTACACATAAAATCTACCAAAAATGTAACTTCAAAGCATTCACGCTGCCCTTTTCTTTCCTTTTTTTCTCTTCCCCGATACACCATACCGATATTTATTTCATGCAAGTTTCAACTAAAAATGGTCTTCTTCGCTCTCCCCATTTTCCTTTCCTGCCTATACAGCCCTTTTATAGTATCACAGCGTACCATGATAACCTTTCAGCCAGAACATACACATCCATCCTCCACTCCTTCTCGTTCCATCTTCTCTCTCTCTGCCGAGAAAAGCAATAGCTAAGCAGAAGGACATCTTCCTTTCCCTGCTTTGCTCGCATGATCTTACGCTATGACGTATTCGTATGCTTTCCCTGAGATGAAGCTTCTTACTCAATTATTATTATTATTATGCTATTTTCTTTCCCTTAAGCCGCACATAAATGATGTGAAAATTTGCAAGCACAACAAATAGTAACAACTGAGCTTCAGTAAATGTGTAAATTATTATTTGTTTAATAACAGTTTAATTGTTTAGCTCACAACTTGTCAGATCCATTATAAGACACGCGGATTTTGATTTTGTACTTCATGAATTTGTTTATGTTTAATCTTTTGATGATGCAACTTCATAAAAGCATCAGTTGGCATTTTTTCTAGTTTAGTTTAACCTTACTTTATTTTTGCAACAAAAAACCGCTTACGTGTTTAGTTGTATTTACCGTGTACTTGTGAAGGATCTTCATAATTATGAGTCATCATATACATATATATAATATATATATTGTAATTGGCCAGTAACTGGTAAAGGTACTTGAGTAAAGTACAAGATTGAAATAAGTAAAAAATTATTAGAAGAGTGGACGAGAGAAATTATTAAAAATATTTTTACTCAATATGATAATGACACAAAAAATGAAGTGTGATTTCTAAAAGTAATGTGTCGGTAAAATCAATGACTGTCAACAATTTACACTAATGCAGTTATGTATATGTATATATGTATTACATACATACATAGTCAAATTGCTAACTTCGATGTACATTTTTATATTAGACTTTAACAAATTTTAGCAATACATACGTCATGGTCATCTTGTGGGCAGCATTTGTTGCTTGCTAACCACTTGAAGTGAAATGAATAATTCATACATTAGAGTTACATGAACAGAAAACTAAGCCATCCATATTTAAATCTCAAATACCAATAATCTGCAATTAGTATTGACAAAAATAATATTTTTCACTTAATGAGTATTAAGTTTGTTGTAAATCATATCACACTTATTATTACTGATTGCTTTGCTTTTTAGTATTCAATCAAGGCTTTTAGGATAAACAGTTTGGATTAGGGTCGAACATTTTATCAATAAATCAAAATGATTCGGCTCCCTCAGTTTCTGGTCTTTATTATTCTTGCAGTTAACATTTTCAACTATTGTGTAGAAGGAAATTCGTTTGAAAGGGTTGTAACCGACCTGATTGATGTGTACCATGGAGTGCCACTAAATTTTGGTTACAATGAAAGTGAATCCAGCAGTGGATTACCAAGTGCGCCAGGCTGCCCCAAAAGTGAGGAAGGTTATCCTTGGTTATATTACGCATCAAACGACTCCATCAAATGCTATCTGACTGGAAGCAAAGGACCATGTCTGGGGACCTGGTCTAACGACGGGATATTTGTTGTAAATAACAAAGATTCTCACTATGGTGTCTGCGGTTGCGAGTGTTTCGATCCCATTCAAGAAAATTTTGATAATCGAAGTGAAGAAGAAAAGCGTAAAAAGCCACATCGGTTTTGCAGAAATGAGTGGGGAGGTTCCATGGCTTTTATGCCGGAATATAAAGAATGTTTTCAGCTTTCATTTCAGGTTGCACATTTTTTAACAATTTATTTTACATTTTTTCCATTTTGATGTAGTAACTTTATGGAATGCTATTTTGTATTTAACTTTAAAGGGTCCATGCGAGCAAGGTAAAAACTTGGCCACTGATGACGAATTAAACTCTACTACTGGACCATTACAAAATGCCACCAAAATTTGGTATGGAAAGTTATATTGCAAAGAGATTCCCTGTTATTACGGCGCTACCGCAGGCGGTGCTCCAGATTCTATTGGATCGATGGACTGCGAGCAGAATGGACTAAAGTACAGTCGACTTTTGAAGAAGTGTGTGAAAACGACAGGAAGTAAAATCGGACTAGGAAAGTAATCGCATTTTCATACAGCTAATACGATGTTGTTTTTATAAAACATAAATATATTTAATACATATAATAAATAATATGCCGACAAATTAAACATTTAAGTTGTATCATATTCTAGATTGATATCCATTTTTGCAGGAATTCGAACATTCTGAACTATTACAGATAGTTTTATTGTTATTGGTTTTTGGTGACGTTCAGCAGGTGACCTACATAAATAAATAATTTAGTTTTATAAAGTAAAGAAACAAAAATTCACACTTAAAAATACTTGATGACGAAAACTCAATTAAAGAAATTTAAATATAACATATCAAATCATCATGTTTTAATTTTTAAACCATTATTGGAATAGGCATTTGACACCAATTCTACAACTACGAATTATGAATTGTCATGATTAAATACAAGATAAATAAAAGCAGGAAGACTCCTTCTAAAGTACTTGTGCTCCAACAGTAGCGACCTCTTGCGGAGAATGGCGTAATGTGGTGTTACACAAAAGTGTGACACGATCACGCATAACGCGTAACATGTAACGCGAATTAAAATCTATATACAGCTCGCGCAAATAAATACATATTATGTACAGTAGATTTATTGAGATTACCAGTTACAGGTACAATCCACAAGCTATAGTATCATACTACAAAATTCTGAAACTGTCGTATCAAACCTTGGGATTGTTAATTTTACATATATGTACATATATGTAGTCTTATAGACTTAACATTTTGCCTTAATGAATCATTCATTATGAATGTCACTATTTCGGTAATAGTTAAATGTTTACTAGCACAAATGGGCTCATTGTTCTTTCAAACTGTTTCTTTATTTCTAAACCACATATTTTAATTTCTTGACAATAAAATATAACTCTTCGAAATAAAAACACACATATGGACACAGTAAACTTTTGACGTTTTGTAACCCCAAAACCCAAAGTGTGGCCAAGGAAAAATATATCTACTTTTTTAAACAAATGAAATATTAAATTCTACAAACACTGAATTATGTGTACATTATTTTACTCATATTTACATGTTTGTGTACGTATAAAAGAGTAAAAAGTATCAAGGCGTATTTTTATATAAACTATAATATTTGCATGTGGGATTTTAAAGAATTTACTATTACAATTTAAGCATAGACTAAAATTAACATTGATTCATAATTATATAGATGATAACCCTAAAATAAATATATAGTGTATATATAACATTTACATTGAACTGCATTGCGATGATCCTTTTCAAATTTACAAAAAAAACAAATCAACTTCGGCAAACATTTAGTAGGAAAATACCACTTTATGCAATTTCTCCGGTATGTGACGTTTGCTGCATCAAGAAATTGAATTTTTATTAACATGAGGGTTTGGATATGTATATTTTGAATAAAATGAAAACGTTTCGACGATGAGTGATGAAAATTTCGGATACCTAATGACATTAGAAAGACAAATGAATTGATTGGAGCCTCTTTTATTGTTCATTAATTGCTGCTTTTTATTGTAATTTTGCCTACATTCATTACACCTAAATCACCCTCTTTGTGTAACGGTTTAAGTTTAGGTTGTGTCTTTTGAGATGACCTAGTTGAGAGAACCAAGCATCACATTTGGTACAGTTATATGGCCCCCTAGGCAAGAACGGATATTCTGCTGAAGAATGTTTGTTTGTCTAAACATTTTTTTACAAAAGATTCAAATGAAATGTTTTTGAAATGAAATTGAAATAAGTAGTTTTACAACTAATTTTAAAAGTACATGGACGTATGTTACATTGAATTGCATGAAAAGCATGCAGTTCTAAAAAATATATTACAGTACAATGATATGCAATAATATATTAAAATAATCATTGACAGATGTGACGGGGTTAGATGTAAGTGAACTCCTAGTAAAGTATAGAGCCCATCATCACAACTTCTGCTGGGTTCATTTGTTATGTTCTGTGTATCAAACGATTGAATTTTTAAGAACATGAGAATTTCCACACATTTGAATAATGGGAGTGATCAAAATGTCGGGCCTTTATCTATCCGAAAAATCTTAGATCATAGATGCAGGGCATGTTTCTGATGTGTCCTAAAATTTGTAGGCTTCCCCGGAAGCCTTACACTTGCTACTCCATTTGCAAAATGGGTTAATTTATGTCTATTTAGATGAGCTTGTTGAAAGAACGAAGTGTTGCATTCGGTACAGCAATAAGGCTTTTCTCCCAGGTGCGAGCGGATATGTTTCTGAAGATTACTTCCTTACGTAAACATTTTTTTTACAGAAGATGCATGCGAAACGCTTCTCTCCCGTATGAACAATATCGTGTAACTTTAAATTCCGCTGACTCTTAAAAGTTTTGGTGCAATAGTCGCATCTGAAATTTCTCTCTAATTGATGGGTAATTTGGTGTGATTTAAGATTTGGCTGATGGGCGAAAGACCTTCTACAAATTTGGCATCTGTAAGGCTTTTCACCTGTGTGACTCCTCGTATGAGTTTCTAGTTCAGTATTAGCACGAAATGCTTTCTTGCAAAATAAGCAACTAAATGGTTTTAATCCTTTGTGAATTTTATTGTGCGTATTAAGGTGTGCGGACTGAGTGAAACTTTTACCACAAAGGAGACACTTAAACGGCCTTTCGCGGGTGTGAGTACGAATATGATTCTCTAAATGTGATTTTTGTGCAAATCGTTTGTTGCACAAGTTACATTCGAAACGCTTGACGCCCGTATGAATGAGCATGTGACTTTTCAAGTATTTTTTTTGTTTAAATAGTTTTTTGCATATCTCACACTGAATCGTTTTCTCCAGGCTGTGAGTATACATGTGGAAACGTAAGTTACAGGAAACGGAAAACGATTTCTCACATATCTTACAAAAGTAAGGTTTTTCATTTGTGTGACATGCCATGTGTCTTTCCAGTAAAGTCCTCCAGGGGAATGCCTTCTTGCAGAAGAGGCAACTAACACGAGCTTCATTATGAGTGAACATATGGCTCCTCAGTTCACCGGAAGTCACGAATGATTTCCTGCAAACTTTGCACGCGTACAGTCTTTTAGTTGTATGGCGCCTGTTGTGATTAACTAGGGAATTACAATTCACAAGTGATATAGAACAAAATATGCAATAATATTTAACAGCCCCAATCACCCATTGTTTCAGTTTGATTCAATTTGAACCGTTCAAAACAGATAAAATATTCCGGTTGCTTTACTGTCAAATTGACAGTGCCAATATGAAATGAAACGGTAGTATTTAACTCGATGGACACCTCAAATTCAACTGCGAAAAACGTCTACGTTGTACGTTGTCAGAGGAAATACATTACAACCATCATAGTAAACAGGTACAATTGTAGTAGGCTCAGCTGAACAGAAATACTCTAGAGTATAGAGTTTAAACTGATATACTTAGAGGAAATGCACAGTGGAATTGCTAGCAAACATAAAGTACAATAGGAATTATATTTTCAATCCATGTTTAACGCTTCTACTTAAATCCGAGAAACACCAAGTACCTCGAACAAAAATATCACTCAATCCTATTACAAACAAACACGGAAACATACAATAGTAAATAGTTCTAGTATTCTGGAACTGTATGGTATGTTATTGTAGCATATCTGCATAACTGTTAACGAATTGCGTGGCGTAGATTTCAAGAAAGGGATTTATTTAATACGTACATAGCTTTACCCTGAACACAATAAAAAAATATTAAGTTGTCACGTCACATAAGATTCCTATGATAAGAAATTACGAAATACATAATTTTATATGTACAATTTACGTATTTTTTTTCAAATTCATTCCAATTTAAATACACAATGTATAATATCAATATTTAGAAGATAATATCCAATATTAGAAATGCATATGTATGTGTCAGTTGCAAAGTTGCAATCTGTAAATATTTATGTATAATATTTAATAATATTATCCACATTATTTATACGCCATTTTCTTCTTCGTGATCTTTTCGAACCACTGAGACAATTATTTTAGTAGTCTTGTAAATAAAGTGAACAGACAAAAATATTTAATATTGACATTACACTACACAAACACATATACTCAAATGAACTTAAAATTAGATGGATGAAAACTCAAATCAAATTCATCGAATGTATCGCTTCCACGTTCTCATTTCTTCATTAATATAAAGCATAGTTTTCTTACCTTCACGCTTTTGCATTAGAGGTTTATAGTCGATTATGTTACAATTTATCCTTATTCAATATTCAGTATTCAGCAACTTGGTCCGTATTTAAGTAACGATTTTTGCATATTATTGTAAAAACTTACCTTTACCTCCACTGTCACTGTCATGCGATTTTTTTCATAAGAGTTCAAGAAAATGCCTAAGCAGATTGAACGGTATTTATTTCCTTCGAAATGGCTTATGGTTTAAAATATTATGCAAATATTAGGAACGATTTTAGATGTGTATGTATGTATGTATATGAAAAAATGTCAAATTTAAAATAGCAATTTTTTCTTTTTTAATTGTCACAATATACTTAAGGACCTATACACACACTTACACAAAATTTCCTAATATGTACTATGAAGACGCGCATAGGCCAGCTATAGCAAGCATTCAAACGTCATCAATTCATCATAATTTACATAATACTATGATTCATAATATACGTAAAATAAAATTGTAATAAAAACATCAATCATTTCAATGCGGTAAGTTATTGTGACCGGCAACACAATTATATTATCAACCTTGTCATATTCATGAATGGTTTTGACGTTATATTACAGGTCGCTATCATTAAGAATAACTGCAAAGCTAGTTTATTAATGATTATGGCATCCTGTTTAGACGTGATTTATTCAGTTGAGATTTCTGCAAAAAACATGATTCATTTTAATTTTTATAGCAAACTCTTCATCTTTATCTTTAAGATCTTGATTGAATTTTAGCTAAATATGTATCAGTGTCACAGTGACACTGTCACTGTTGATGGCATGTGGCAGACACAGCAGCAATGAAAATTAAGATTCACAATGATTTTAAATCGTAAATCGTCACATGGGATTTCCCACCTTACGTATATTTTAATCGCATTGGTGTCATTGTTGTGAGTATGAAGTTGTCATAAATAATCTTTAAATATGATTTTTGGTATATGTATATACTACGATAAATCTCATTGAAAATCTTTAACCGTTTAGATGCCAAGTCGGTTGCAGTAATAGCGACGCTTGTCAGGAATTATGTGGATCCGGTGGAGATAACTCTTGGACTTCCGGAGCGTAGGTGAAACAAAAAATTGGATTTTTAATCTCAAATTTATACAAGAAATTAATTTTAACCGTGGTTTATTCAATTCGATAATAAGCCGTGGAAGAGCAAACTGGAGTCCTCAGGTTGGTTCAGGGGGTTGGACACCAATACCACCTCCAACCTGGAACCCGACGCCCACATGGAATCCAACACCAACCTGGAATCCCACTCCGACATGGAATCCAACGCCGCACTGGAGGCCTCCTCCAACGACCTGGAACCCACCTCCAGTAATACGTCCAATTCGAAACCCTAATGAACCCCTTCTTAAGCCCTACATCCGACCCCCTCGTCCTCGTCCTCCACCTCCACCGCCCCCACCACGTCCTCCGCGTCCACGCCCTCCTCCACCACCACCCCGTCCACCTAGACCGGTACGCCCTCCCGGCGGATTAGATTCCTTGGGGAAAGGAAACCTGCTTAAACGAATTGACGAAGGAAATAATTGGGGCGGTGGGTGGCTTGCGTGAGATGATATCAGTGACAGAGTAACAAAATATGAACATAATCACTTTCCAGATTAAATTAATCGCTCTATAAAAACACAGTTTAATAACGATTTCTTATACATTCTTATACATAACGAAATTTATACATTCATTAAACTCATACAGCGTCTGATTCACCGAATACTAATTATTAGGTAAATTACAATTTATTGAATAAACCGTAAAACTAAAACCGTCATTTTAAATTATTATTTCTATTTAAAATGTTCATAAACATTGTCAGTCTGAATGAAATAGTTTAATAAGTTTCAGTTCTTAACAATGTCAAAGTTGGAAAAGACTCCTTCAAAATCCACATCCACGGTTTTTCCTCCAAACATGAATGACAGAATATCCGTCCCAGCTTTCTTCATTGACATCTTCCTGGCCAATTCCAGGAGATTTGCGGCATTTTCAACTGTACAGATTCTGCCCAGGCTGCCATCCAAAAAATCTTTGAGATCCGGAAGTTGATACTTTTCCGCAGCGTAGATTAACTCCTCCACAATTCCCGGCTGGGACCATTCATCTCCCACGTTTCCAGTGTAAAAGAAATGCAAAAGCACTTTTAGCGTGTTGCCTGACAAGTCTTCGATCTTCAAGATGCCAGTTTCGTTTTCCTTCATGTCAGTCCGGAACATGGCTTCGAACACTTCGCTCACTTCGGAAAGAATCCACCGGTAAGCAAAGAATTCCTGTCCATCGCTGGAGACGATCTTGACGTCACTGTGCTTCTGGTCATCGACGAGCATTCCGATCTTCCGATACAGCTGCTGCTTCCGGTTTGCACGAATCGTCTCGACATCAACTCCAAAGCTGGGATCACTTAGGAGAGTAATGAGCTTCACCGTGATTTCGATGATGATGGTGCCACAAGGAACAGGAAGCAGCTCAATTTCGTCGTTTGGGGATATCTCCCAAATTTTCCAGTACCTCTTTTCTTCCGTTGTGCGTTTGAAACCAAGTTCTAAAAATCAAATTAAATTAAATAGTGGACATTTTTCCTCGTAAATTTGAAATGTTGAAAAGAAAGGAAAATCCTTAAGTAAATGCATAATTTAACTTTTAACTAACTATTGGATGTTAATCCTCTGAACAATATAATTCCTATGGTGTCCTCCAAGTTCGCAGAAACTTGGGCGAGTATTTCAGAACAGCAGCCGTCTTTTTCAATCAAGTCAATATGAAGATTGACGGCTCTTCTGCCTTTGCCCTTTTTCGACATCTTCGAAAGTTGACTGCAACTCAACTTAGCTCTCCAGGCTGACCTGACACCGTTCGAATCGAAAATCTCGAACTCCAGTTTCTGCTGGCTCAGGAACTCTTCACTCTTTACGATCGTATCGAAATTCAGAATCTCCCAACGGAACTTCTTCTCCTGGATGGACATCTATTGTAAATAATGGAAAACAAAAAACTGAAAATAATAACCACTAACCACAAAATTGCAATATTAAAAAATGAGAAAAACAAAATCTTGAAGCGGTGTTCATTGTTAAATTTTTTTAAACCTTAATCAAATCATCAATATTAAAGTCAAATGCAGGTGAAATAGACTGAAAATTAACTTACACCACCCTTAGCAACTTTGACATTCTCCATCGTCGGTGTTTTCAGGTGTTCCTAAATCCTAATAAATAAATGTCAACGTTAAATTCAAATATAGTCAAAGCGATTATAATTTTCGAACAACAATTAATTGGATTATTTATTTGTATTGTTTAAATGCTATTGTAGAATAATACTACGAACAGCAGCTGAGTCGCAAATTGCAATTTTTGGTGTAATCAATTTCAATTCACATCATGAATTCATGATTCGGGAATGATCAGGAATCAGGATCAGGATTAATCAGGAATGAAAATGAGCTGAGCAATACCAAATATTTCGCTACTACTAATCTACTGTCACTTTTGGTATCATTTTGCCCCTCCACTTTGATACAAGATGAAGCGCAAATTAAACCATGCAAAGACAAAGGCTCAAGAAGTTTTGTTCGTCAGCTGTTAAGAATCTTTCTTAAGATTGTAATTCGTGACAGGTCATAATTCCACAGTGGAAAGTTAGTTGAAGAAGGAAGTCAACAGTCTGGAAAGTTGGATAATTTCTAATTTGTTAATTGTTCGAAATTACGCAGCTGGGCGGTTCCTTATTTGCGTTAAATTGACAATGGCATTCCGAACTGGAACTCGGCATAATAGAAAGATGGAAGATCAAAATGGAATGGTAAGAAAATGAACTTTGGAAGTTAAATAAATTCTTTTAAAAAATTCCAATAATAAATTTACAAAATTTCTATTTTAACTATCAACCTCGTTTAGAATTAATTTCGATTTAGAAGTGTGTGATTGTAAATTATAATTTGTAATACATATGTAATTAACTACACAGGTGTGGAAGACGGAAACGATGTACCAATTGCAGTTGAAGTGGCCTGAAAAATCAAAAGCAAAGTTCGAGTTCGAGCAGTCAAAGGAAACTGGCGGCGATCGATTTAGCTGGAAAGCCAGGGCCAAGCCAATGGAGTCAAATATTAGAGGACCACGACCATGTTTAATTATTGCACTGCGGAGTTTAAACACAAACTGTGAAGGTAAAGTAACACGAAAAAGTTGCTATCCAGTCCCCAAGGAGCGATTGTCTGTGAAAGTAGAAACCGCGACAGAAACCACAATCTTTGAAGGTACTCCAACTCCATATGAGTTAATTATTAACTATAATTATTACTGTCTGTAAAATGGGGTTTAAGTAAATTGGTAATGAGCACAGAAGTTACGTAATGTTTTCGTTAACTAAAGGTACTCAAGGTCCAGCAGTCGCCTGGCGCTGGGACTTTCAGGTTCGGCGGGATCCCTATCCCTATTACTCCTGGCACAGCATCTACCTCAAAGATAACTATTTCCACGATGATGAAACTATAATCGTCACCTTCATGTTAAAAACAAAGATTTCCATTGTTAAAGAGAAATTCTACAAGATGATTACGAAGCTGGAAAATGATGCGGAGAATAGCGACATCAAGATCATCTCCAGTGATGGAAAGGAATTTTTTGCGTACCGCTGGATTCTGGCTGACGTGAGTGATGTCTTTGAAGCCATGTTCAGGTGCGACATGAGTGAAAAGCAAAGCGGCGTCCTCAAGATGGACGACCTAAGTGCCGCCACGGTGAAGACGTTGCTCCACTTCATGTACACCAGGGAGGTGGTGCCACCCAAGGAGTCTTCAGGGTCAAGTTCAATAACCATGATGGAATTAATGTATGCTGCGGATAAATATCAAATTGAAGACCTCAAGAATATTTTAGACACCAAATTGGGAAAGATGATGATCTGCAATCTCGGCAATGCCAGAGACTTGCGGGCTATGGCTAAAACCGCATCATTGAAGAAGGCCGTGGGGGATATCTCGCGATTCATCAAGCATAAAAGCCGGGAAATGTACGAGTGGAGTGTGGATGCCCTTCTCTTCACTGAGAAAGGTTTAACTGGGTTTAAGCGTCGTCAGGAGGTGAAGTTCATGTTCCCATTTAACACGGACCTTGAACCAGATTGGAAGGCAGAACTCACTTGGTATAAGAAAAAAGGAAAAATTTTGTTTGGCGTTACTTTGGAACAACGGCATCGTAAGAAGAAGCAATATGGCAAAGGAGAAAGGGCAAATATTTCTGTTCTTATTGGAAACACGTTTGGAACTCGACCGAAGATTTTACTGGGGGAAGCCAGTGAGTTTTAGTTTATATTCATTTTGGCCTTGTTACTCTGTCTCTTAATTAAATTTATTAAATATGAAGGGGAAGGGGAGACTAAGTATCCTTTTAATTATTTTATTTACGTTTAATTAAATGCCAAAATATTATTAATAATTACCAGGTTTTGTTAAACTATGGACTTGTTCCAAATATCAATGGGCCGAACAACGATTCAGCGATGAATGGCTTCAGGCAATGGAATTAAACGGCGGAGAACTGGTAATTACCTTCATCTTGGTCAACTCCGACATATCTCCTAGAGCTATCATCGCGACCCAAAACGACAAAGATAAATTGTACAGGATGATTGGCAAGCTCGAAAATGATGAGGAGAACTACGATGTGAAAATCATCTCCAGCGACGGAAAAGAATTTTATGCTTATCGCTGGATTCTCTCTGAGGTGAGCTCAGTGTTGAAGCTAAGGTTGAATTCAGATATCGAGCAAACGGAAACCGAAACCGGTGTTGTAAAGTTCAATGATCTGTGTGGCGCAACGGTCCAACTTGTGCTGCATTTTATCTACACTGAGGAAATTGGAAGTGATTGGTCTGAGCCTGGAATTCTGGAAGAGCTGATGTTCGCTGCGATGAAGTACGAAATTTTGAATCTAAAGGAAAGCTTGGATTCGAACTTGGGAAACATTTGTACGATTGAAAATGTCCGAAATCTGCTCTCTTTGGCACAAAAGTACTCCATGAACAAAGCTATCAGTGCTATCACTGATGTCCAGGAGTTTATTGGGAAATATTGTGAGGAGTCTCATATGAAAATTTCATAATGAAATTGAAATCTGTGTGGTACAGAAGGTAAAGTGCAGTTAAGAAAAACTAAAATTCCGTATGCATGTGACGATGTCATTTGAAGTAATGTATGATTTTTAATTTTTGTATTTCGGAATTTTGAAGTTTGTTTTGCATTGTTAAATAATATTTATGCTGCAAATTATGACATTGATTGAGTTCTTTTTGGTGTTTCTCGTGTTTGCACTACTGAAATTATATTCAAAATCAAATAAAGTTGTAATGAATAAATAATCAATTTTATACTATTATAAAATGAAGAATCAACAATTATGATAATTATTACTTTTATGCAACTTTTATTTTTGAATTTTGGACCTTAGTTGATTGTTCAGATAAATGCCACGTTAAACTTGTAGCTCTCTTTATCAAATATTTAACAAACATTCACATTCACATTTTGCAACTTCTCGCATTTGAGTATTAGTTTACCTAATACCTACCTGTAAATATTATAGTATGTAGTTTAATAAGTAGCAAATCATAGTTTATTCATATTTTTAAAAGAAATCATGAATTAAACGGCTAACGGCAACTATTATTTATTGCAACATGACTTGAACAGACAAATGAAAACGGTGAACGAAATCAATAATTGATTATCAATATTAAAACAAATTCGTTAATAGTTTTAAAAAGTAATCAGTAATTCAGTATGTAATTTAACTTTAATGTTTTAGTTTTTAATGTCCGACGTCGTACTCAGGAGTTAAATACACTCACTCCGTGTTCGATAAACATAAAGGATTAAAATCTGTCGGAAATTAACTGGCGCCATGGCGCTATTACCAAATCGTTTCCATCCGTAATTAAGTACATATACATATTCCATTACTTTAATATCATTTGTTTCAAATTCATTAAAACTTTGACTCACTGAAACTTTAATTATTAATTACTATAATATTACGCTTATAATTATGTTTTATGTAGCCCATACTTACAGCTAAAAAAATTCAAGAAACTATACAATGGGGTTCAATTTAAATTAAGAGTTCACTGACCTAATTTGCAAAATTAATTACTATGTACTATACACACATTCAATACAACATACGGGAAAATCCACTCTAATTCATTTTAATGTTTTTAACAATGTCGAAGAATCCATCACACTCCACACTCTTACCTCTGATGAATGTCAGGATATCCGCTTCAGCTTTCTGCATTGACGTCTTCTTGGCCAATACCAGGAGATTTCCTGCATTTTCAACTGTACAGATTCTGCCCAGGCTGCCATCCAAAAAATCTTTGAGATCCTTAATTTGATACTTCTCCGCAGCATAGATTAACTCTTCGACAATTTCCGGCTGGGACCATTCGTCTCCCACGTTTCCAGTGTAAATAAAATGCAAAAGCAATTTCAGCGTCTTTCCCGAGACATCTTCGATCTTCAAGATGCCAGTTTTGTTTTCCTTCATGTTAGACCGGAACATGGCTTCGAAAACTTCGCTCGCCCCGGTGAGAGCCCACCGATATGCAAAGAACTTCTGTCCATCGCTGGAGACGATTTTGACGTCACTGTGTTTCTGGTCATTAAGGAGCATTCCGATATTCTGATACAACTGCTGCTTCCGGTTTGCACGGATCGTCTCGACGTCAACTTCAAAGCTAGGATCACTGATCGTAGAAAAAAACTTTACCGTGATGTTGATAACCAGGGTGCCCCCATCCAGCTCCAACTTCTTTTCAGGCGTTACCTCGAAAATTTTCCAGTATCTGTCCTGATTCTTCTTATGTTTAAAGCTTTGGTCTGAAACGCATGATTTAATTTTCGTTGCATCATAACCATAAGTTGACAGATTTGCACTTTTTATGCATTTAAATTTTAAAAAACACGTGAAGTTAATCTCACCCCCCTTGCCTGGTGTTCCGTTGAACAGAAATTTTCCAGCTTTGTCCTCTACCTTGGCGAAAACCTGGGCTAGAATTTCAGAACAGCAGCCTTCCTTTTCAATCAAACTAACATGAAGCTGGACAGCCTTTCCTGGTGACTTGGTGTCGGTTGTCTTTGAAGATGAAATCGCAGCGCACTTCAAATAAGCTTTCCAGGCTGAAATAATACCGTTCGAATTGACGAATTGAAATTCCACTTTTTGCTGTGTCAGCAACTCCTCACTGTTCACGATCATATCGAAATTCAGAATCTTCCATTGAAACTTCCTCTCCTCCAGTGACACCTGAAAAACGAAAATTGCAACAAAAAATCAACACAAACACCGAAAGTTCGAAAATAGATAATTCGTTAAAAATCATTTAATTTTTTGTCATAAAATGTCAAATCAAATTTTCAATATTTAATAAAACTTTTATAGAAGTTGAAAAGATTGAGGATTACTTACACCGCCTGTTAATGTCATAAGCGTCCGCACAGTCTCCTGAGTCTCCATCTCCTTTTCAGGTATGCCTAATCAATTGTCAAATGTGAAAGACAGTGGAAGTCGAGTATTCGAAGAACAATTAATTAGTTACATAATATTTTTAAAATATTGTTTAAATCGTATTATTCGGACGTATTTATTCAGTACAAGCAAAATTACAGCTGAGTAGGCTGAGGAGTCTTCAATTGTCAATTACATCAAATCAAAATCACTCTCATGCTTTCCTCTCCTGTGACAAGATGAAGCGCGAATTAAAACGAGAAAGAAGAGACAGAATGCTCGGTTTCGTTTTTTTGTCATTGAAATTCGTTTTTTTTATCATCAACACAGCATAAAGCGTTTAACAAGCTTTTGACACAAGGCCATAGCAATAATAGCATTGCACACTGAAAGAACTCTTATATTGTTAGTTGCTCGGACCTGATTGAGTTTTTTTTTGTTAGGAAGCGAGGACCCGGGGGATTAAAAGTGGAGCAATTTCTAATATTTGCTAATTGTTCGAATACACGCAGCTGGAATAGGTACCTAAGGTACCGTACCTTTATTTTATTTGCGTTGAATTACAACAATTGACAAAATGGCATCCCGAAGGGAAACTCGATGTAAGAGAGACAGAAATATGGAATGGTAAGAAAATCCTTTAATCGAATCGACCCGTTTTTGTATTAATCTGTGAATTAAGGAACTTTGATAGTCAATTACAATTTATAATATTATGTAATTACACAGGCGTGGAAGGAGGAACTGATGTACCATTTACAGTTTAAATACTCAGGAACTTCAGCAGCAAAGTTCGAGCTCAAGCAGTCAAAGGAAATTGGCGGCGAGCGATTTAGCTGGAGAGCTTGGGACGAGGAAAGAAGTAAAAGATGGCTTGATGTTGCACTGCAAAGTTTAAAGAAAAACAGTCAAGTCGAAACCGCGACAGCAACCACATCCACAATCTTTAAAGGTGGACGGTGTCCATGTGAGTACTTTAATTAGTTAATAATTAATAATTATTATTTATTACTGTATTTGATTTAAGTAAATGGAGGTATGGATTACAGAAATCAATCATTTTACCATGTTTTCGTGCCTAAAGGTATTTTTTCATGTTGTTCACAGCCCCTGAAACAAGCGACATCCCATCTACATCCAAATTAGGTATTTCCTGGGATGTTTTGGATGTCGCTCACCATTACATTCTCCCGACGTAGATTGGACGTAGAAATTTTTACATACAAACTGAAATACTGTTGTCACATTTTCAACGTCTAAAAGACGTCTACTGGAGGTAATCAAAAGGACGTTCCTTGAGATAGCATACAAAAGAATGCGGCAATGTTCAAAAAATTACCACTTGTGCTTAAAATTGTGAGGATGTTCGTCTCATATGGAATTATGAGATTAAAATTCCAAACAACACATCCAAGTCAGTCAAAGTGGTGATTTAGTTTTTTGCTTTTTAAACATTACAAATATTTAAAAAAAACGACGTCCTTTAGCAATGCGAAAAAACATAGTCAGCCACAGAAGAATTCAACGAATTGCCAAAAAGGAAACAGCTGCGTTCAATGACGCTACTTCAGCAATCTGAACATTTTAACGAGGATTTTAATTTTAATTGCTG
Source organism: Cyphoderus albinus (assembly GCA_021029165.1). Taxonomy (NCBI): domain Eukaryota; kingdom Metazoa; phylum Arthropoda; class Collembola; order Entomobryomorpha; family Paronellidae; genus Cyphoderus; species Cyphoderus albinus. The sequence goes on from VYYJ01001799.1 coordinate 26,936, forward strand.
CAAGGA
>VYYJ01001800.1:0-26939 GCA_021029165.1 Cyphoderus albinus
TGCAGTTTACAGATTGTCAGTTGGTAAGACTCTGAAGAGTGCTCACTAGTGGATTGGTTAGCGATAAAGTTCTCGAGCAAATTGGAGTTTCACATTTTGAATTTTGGTGAGAGAAAGGCAAACCCACTTGATAGTACACTGGTTCGCTTCTCTTCTAACAGAAATCTGTACTTAGAATTTTCACTATTTTGTTAAAACTCCATTCAGTAAAATTATATTAATAGCATTCAAATTGTTCGCATTAAAGTCTACCAAAATAAAGAAATGCATGTTTTCAGTCCTTCTAATCTGCTATTCTCTCCAGTACTCTGGATTCACATGAAATCTTGCCCTTAGGTTCCCCTCATAAACTCATAGTTTCGCTTCCGCTCTAAGGCGACGTAGGCGTGTTGTTGTTACTTCACAGAGCTTGATATTTGTGCTAGTATGTATGAATGAAGTGAGCAATTTGGTAATATATTAAATTGCTATTACTGCGGACATCATGAATTTTTATTATGCTCACCCAGCTCCAGCACTGCCAGAATACTCTTATTTTTTCGTTTCCTACAGACTTCAATTTTTCAGTCTTTTTCTATAATGCACTGGAATGCAAAAACAAAACATTACATCCAATTACACTGCTGTAATGGATAAAATCCCCAAAGTGTCTAATCTCCCCAGAAGACCCTCCAAAATAAACTGCAGAGAAAATATATTTGTTTCTCTTGTCTGCGCCTAACTGGCGTGATACGTCTTTTCTGTATGCGCTTCAGTATTGCACTGCAGACTTAGAATATATTTTCTCTACTCTTGCATCTTCAGAATCTCTTTATTTGCTCTTTCTGTTGTACACCAATTTACTCGTTTGCTTTAATGCTATTTTAGTCATGATGAGGTACATTTCAGCGGTACGTAACAAGAGTAAAATGTTTTGAGAAAGGACATTTTGACACAAAATAGGCTTATAATATAACATGCAACAGTGATATTGTAGCAACAAAGAGAAACGTCTTTGTGAGATGTACAAGGGCTTATTTGTATTTTGGAGTACTTTTTAGGGTGAACAGAAGCGTTATCTTTTGCTGGATACTACATTATAAAAGCAAACAGCATTTGTAAGCTTACATATACTATGTAGTTTCATCAAAACTGTCTACTACCAATGCACTGTTAACATACTTATGGACAACAAGGATTGCCGTGCTGCGAATTCACCCACACACTGGCTGCCACCACAGACCATCTACCACGGCATCGAAAGAGTTATTTTAAAAGTTTCAAACTGACCGAGTACTAGATTTATAGAATTCTTGTTTGTTTTACACAGCCGTCCCGACGAATGCATATTATATACAGTTAGTTTTCATTAAATTCAGATAGGGTTAACAAACCATGAAAGGAGAAATTATATAAATACCGTATAAGCTTTAAAGAAAACCTGGGTACGATTTAAAATTGTATTTCTGCAGTATTCCATTAGTTTAGGCGCAATTTCGCATTCAAAACGTTGCTGAGGGCATTCAAATCCTAAAATTGGATTTTTAGTCCATAAATATTATTATTAAATCGTAATCATAATAATATTTTAACCGACATTTCGAGGCAACCGATTCATTGTAAATTCAAGTTGTAATGTTGGGAACACGGATAGGTAATTCAAAATATTTAGACAATCGACAGTTGGACTTCCGAACAGAGTCAATAACTAATTGGTAAACGCCTCTCTCAAATGAAAATAAGCTTTTGATATTTCTAAATGAAACCTGCACCGTTTTTCTATCTTTTACGTTCGGGCTTCATACAATGTGGAAGTACTAGTACATTCTTGACTGACGACCACAACAATGTATGTGCCCTTTGAAAGTGAATTTTGAAGTACCACTGCTGCATAAGGGTTTCAGAGAAAGGCAAAAGTGAGCTACTTTCTCAGTAAGTGGCTGCAACTTGTACTAGTAGACAACTTCTCTTTTAGTTGGGAAACCTCAGACAGAGCCCGTTTTGTTTTTAAACTTTAGTTAATAGAAACGCCAGACAGTGCTTAATATTTATTCTATCCACACACGTTCATTAGTAGTACATGCGAGGGGCAACACAAATGACGAGCATAATTTTATCCCGCGTTCATTTTGCAGCGTCTGAGCGTTATTGTACATCCATTACTTGCCGCTGTTGTAAAAATGCATAGATTTCTTTATATGTAGTAATGGGGCGTCTCTTGCGAGGCAAAGTGCAGGAAAGCAAAAGATCCATTATACATGTATCGAACCACATTTTCAAATCTGAAAACGACTCGTTTGTTTTAAGTGTGCTGTGTGTTGTCGGAATGCATCACTCATTCTCTTAAACTTGTTTTCTTGTTCATTTTCCCCCCTTTTCATCTATTTTAATGTCTTCATGTTCATTGCTTCCTGCCTCTTTGCTCTTCGCTCCCTGCAGTTTACTTCTTCAAAAATATTTTTGATGTCCTCCTCAGTAGATTTCAGTCTACTGAAGAGTACTGAGTAATTTCAGTCTACATCAGAAGACACTGGAGAACAAGACACCATTTTGAAAATTGGCCCGTCTTTTCTTTAGTGTTGTTCTCACTCGTTCGTTAATTGGGTTAGTCTTGATTACGTTAGTGAAACTGAATTCGCCACAATCATGTATTCATACTCTTCGTTCAAGTGCTAGATTCGCAACAACGCTTCTAAGTTTTACCCAACTAGTGTGGAAAAGTAAACTTTAAAAACACGAAGACTGTACGAAATAAAAATACAAGAACCCTTACATCATGTAACTTTAGTTTCCGTTTAGATAACATAGGAGTGTGAGTTCAATTGGTAGAATCATCAGTTAAAATTTACAACAAGACGAAAGAACGACACGTACTTTGTATTCATTGAAAGAGTATTTTGGCTACCTCCCAGCTAAATTGTATGGTGATTAAGTGTGCAAATTACCCAGTTGAAAACTTTTGCTCCGTTATTACAGTTGCCACTTGTTCTGGCACCGACTCTCTTCTGCTACAACTACCGCGTGAAAGCAAGTTTTAATGATACAGGAAACTGATGTGTGTGTGTGTGAAAATCTATCTGAATAACTTTACGAGCACAACGCAGACGCGAACACGCTAGTATATTGATGCATAGAATTTATAATACCAAATTGCAGTCAAGAGTCAAACAACTATCACATTCACAATCCTTGACGCTTCAGCTGAATAAGATTTCAGTAGTTGAACAGCCACTCTGCTATTTTCCAGGAAATGTTGATTTCATTCAAAATTCAATTTAAACGACAGAAAGTGTATGACCAGTAGTTACAGTGAAAGCACTTGGAATATAATTCCCAATTAATGAGCTACTATGTGCGCAAAGGCTAGCTCATTTGTTTTGTGTTGAAGTGCCAAGAGTATTTACATGAAGAAAATATAAAGTGAAAGCAACTCTGATAGCAAATTATAACTTCTATAGCGAGGGACTTAAAACAAAGAACCGATGGAGAGCAGGTAGTGAGATGTGAGTGCGTCAGTCACACCAAGACGGATGGAGAAGTTCTCAAAAACCGCGTCGTGGGAGAAACGTGAAGCTATGAGTAGCTAGCTATCAATGAGTAGTAGAAATTCCAGGTGCTAAAATATAAAAGTGAAATTGTAATGTTACAAATCATATTTCGTAAATTATTAGTTTTTGTGAACAAAGGATGTGTTCTTTGATTAGTTGATTTAATCAAGATGAGGAAGTGGCTATTGTGCAGAGGCAGTTGTGGTGGTGTAAGATCAGACCGTTTTTACTGTCTCCTATGGACATACTTCTTGCTTTTTTCCCAACAGTGGCTCATCAGAACAATAAAAGGAGACAGCGTTCCAGCAACAACAAAATGTAAAATGAAACGGCACAAGTGCATGTTTTTGTCATTTGATTTCAATTGTAATAAACGATTTCTTGTTATTCAAATTCAGACAGGGAAGTTACTAGTGTTTCTGGTTCGGTTGGCCAGATTCCATGTCCTGTTACGTCATTCGACGAGGTCGTCATGATATTATGGTTCAAAGGTTCGTCTGGTGCGCCGATCTACAGGTAATTCTTTATTGTTATTAATAGATTAAAATACTTAAAAGATAAGAATCGATAAATCATTAGTCAAACGGTATCCTTTCCACAATTCGATAGCTGTTTGATATAAAGTATCTGTAGTGTAAAAATTTAAGTGTTGGCAAGCAAACACTGAGGTACTCCAAAATATTCACCATTAATGATTATATTTTTAATATAGGGTCTGTCAGAAATAGATCCCTAGTCTGTTTGAGAACCCAATTAAAATAATAAGAATGGCGCATTTCCATTGAAACAGGACCAATTATAACCACTTTTAGCAAATAAATTATAATTAATAACAGTTAAGATCGGTTAGTTTCAATGGAAATAAACCAGACTTCTTTCCTGGTTCCTGTGTCATTAATGTAATAGTGTAATATTTTATTGAAAATGAATGTCTGCGAGTATAGAAAAAACTATGATTACAATTTATTGTTTAATAGTAAACCTCCAATAACTATTGAAAATTGCAATGCCAATGAAAAGCAGAATAGATATTATTTTTAGTGGATATGAAGTAAACCACACCATTTCTCGGCTGCTTAAATATAAAGGGAATAAACAAAGTGCGTAAAGTATATTTGTTTTTCACTGAATCAGTTATGATTCCCGAAATGAAGATGTCGATCCTCGACACATGACGTTGAAAGATGACTGGGGTCTCCGACTCTATTTTCGTGTGTGGCCTAACAACCGTCGCTCACCAGCACTAATGATCCAAGATCTCAAACCAGGAGATGGTGGACTCTATCGCTGTCGGGTGGATTATCGCAACTCGCCAACAACGAATTCTGTGACACGCCTGAAAATTATCGGTGAGATTGTAATAATTAAATCACTTTACTGGAATAAATGGCAGCAGTTGTGTTGACTTGATAGGTAGCGCCGCATCTATTTTATGGGTTCTTGTGACGGTTTATTTGACTCTGTAAGAGTGAGCAATTTACACATCTATAGAATATTGTGGCTTCTGGAGGACATTCTGTGCCTGTTAGATAATAAAACGGCTAATAATACGTCGGCTTCTCACTTTGATTCATGCTGAAAACTGGCACGAAATAATTTAGTTATGTCTATGCTCAGGATGAAAAGTCTTCCCCTTCATTTTCATTTTTCTCTATTGCGGTTTTACGAGTAGCAGAGATACTTTACTTTCACAGTTTTTGCCCCTGGATGTATATTAAATATAAATATATGCCACAGAAAAGTTTTTACTGGAATTTAACACGTCGCTTATCAACTTGGAAAGTACATTAGTGAATTTGTTAATCTATGGTAAATTCCGGAAATAGTCAACATTTTATCATAGTAATAGTGGCAGATTTCAGAAATTGGGATTAATATAGAAAATGTCGTAGGTGTAAGATGTAATGTACTATGCTATGGTAAATATAAGGTAATATTATGCCAATGCCACAATACAATAATTAGTTAGTGGGTTTTGGAATTATTGGAGGAAATTAAAGCATTAATCAAGAACTTTATTATATTTGCATCACTAGCTTCGAACCAGATAACGTAATCCGACGCTCCTGACTTGCATTAGTGAATTTGTATTGTGGATAAATTTAACAATTATATTTTAAATTGCTTTAAATGGGATATTCTAAATCTAACGTAACTTTCAAGGTCAGGTAACATCATCACAATACTTTCACCCAGTACGGTTTAAAGCTGAATTTTTTTAGCGTATGAAACATTTGTCGAATTACTGTGTGGTTATTTACTTTTTAAATTAATGTCTGTGATTGATTTTAAAACCAACAACTCTTGCTAACTGATATAAATAATTGCACAGGCGTACATCATTTAAAATAGTCAATCAAAAAGGAGAAACTTCCGTTTACAGGAAATGTTGCATAAACTACCTAAATGATATTGTAACATAATATATATTGCAAAAGGTTGGAGTATGGATGTGTTGGACAAATCACTCAACCTGACAAGCACACATTATTGTAATGCGCTGCAATACATTCCTACCGCGTTGAATAAAACAGGCAAATAACTGAAAAAAATTCTTTTAGTAAAAATGCCTTTCATAATTTTGCAAAAGTTATCTAAAGAAACATCCATGATAAAGTAATGCCTAGACGAAGAACGTTTAGGTTTCGTAAACGTAGTCAGGAATGCAAAGTCGTGTATGAAATTACTCTGTTCTTACGTAAATATTACTTTGAAACTATCTAATTTCCTCAGTCTCGTACATTCCACAGCTGTATTATGCATAATTCCACAAATTAACCTGCACGTCTCATAATATACACATCTCGTGTAAACTTCTAATTTGTTCGCATGGCTGCAGCACATTGCAGAAGCAAACATAACCGCACCATGGTAAGATTTTTTAGATATACGCTTTACAATGCAACACTTTTGTCGGAAAGATGTATGAGTTTTGTTTGAATAGCAGAAATTTAAAAAATAACAATTTAAAAAAAGATACATGGTAATATATTTATGCAATAAAAAAATTGTTTAAAAACCTACCTTATTTCACTTTAAAGCTAAGCTATGTTGAATTTTTGAAGGGATAGTTCAGAAGATTGATTGATGAATGTAAATTGATCTGGTTGTTAATGTATATAGCTGCTATTGAGTCTAGCCTGAGAGTAGTATTATCTAAAATTGAGCTAAAGCTCATATTTTCAGTCATATGGTGTAATTTGTTTTGAGTTCGGTTTCTTTTCGGATAATGACGTGCGAAAATTTCGTACTGTCTCTGTTCTATTTGTTTTGCAGAACCTCCGACACGACTGGAAATCCGGGACACGTCCCCCTCCCGCCCCATTTCCGACCAACAGATAATGATGACTGGAAATAGCAAACATTCCGATCCTAACGTACTCTATATGGGCCCTTACACGGAAGGACAAAATGTTACTCTTATATGCAGCGCTTACGGGGGTAATTTTATTCAGAAAAAGTTTTGCTGTGAGATAAATTTCACGGGATACAGCTAATATTTAAATTTTCTCTTCATTTTTAAAACTAACTCTGAAAAGGGTAGATTTTAAGTTACATTTTAAATATCACTATAACTATCTATACATAGTGGAACATTGGTACTTAATATTACTGCAATTCGCAGGAGCCAGTATTGATACTTTACAAATAATTCCTAAATTAGTTACATAATTGAAAATGAAAAGCAGTACACATGGAAAACAACTTTTAATTGATATAAATATGTTACCCAACAATATCTTCCTATTGCTGTTGTCATGTAAAATTGCTCCATCGAACTCATGGATTCGATAATGATTTCAACCATCCGTCATCAAAGTTTCGACTATTTCCTAAATTTTAAAAAGAATATGAATTTTTATTCCTTTGTTGATTGAGAGCAATTAATTCGGGCAAATTATCGAGTTAAACAACTCGAAGATTTATAGAAAAAAGTAGTTTTCTACCTAAACTGCAAAATGTTAAACTAAGCTTTAGGTCTTTTTTTGTTAGTATGTATTAAAATAGCCGGCAATATCAGAACATGATCATTTTCTGCAACAGGGAAACCTCTGCCAGAAGTCCGATGGTACAAAAACGGAGAAGTGGTGGACGTGACGTATTCTTTGTTTGGGACAGAATACACTATCAATGAAATGGAAATCAGCAACCTAGGAAGGAATCATGCCTCCGACATTTTCAGCTGTCAAGCGAGTAATAATAATGAAACGCAAGCGTTGACGCACAAAGTTCATCTGGATATTTACCGTACGTAAAATTGATTCGACTTCAAAATAAATGAAATAGAGTGGAATAGTGAAACTTTACCATGTTTGCTATTTATTTATGGTGAAATGCTTTCATCTCAAAAGACTTGTTTTTCAATTTAACCCTTTCATCAAATAATGATGATCATGATCCGTTCTCCAAATACAGTTGGAGTTACAAGCGTCGAGCTGGAAATTCCATCTCCAATGACTGCTGGAACCGAATACAGTGTTGTTTGCAAGACCATCGGAGCATACCCAACAGTCAAAGTGGAGTTCTGGAAGAACTCGAAACGAATCGTTTCAAGATCTCAAATGGTAATTCCTCGCTTTTTCTATAGCTACAAAAATAAATGATGAACAATTTTAGGAAAAATGTAACCGCTTTTTATCTTCATGGAGCAACAGTCAGACGACATCAATATCCGCACTGTCGACGCATAAAGCAAAATAAATTTAGACGGCTATGTCGAAGTAGGCACGTGCGTTTAGCAAAGAACACGCAGGTAGACAAACAAAGCTCGGGAAGAGATATGATGATTCAGGTTTCAAAGTAAGAAAATGTATCTAGGTGGATAAAGTAACTTTGGAAAGAAAAAAGAGACTAAGTTTGTTTTACGTGGCAAAGTAAAGAGCGATCGTACTTTCCCATGCCTCATTATCTTTTTTCTCTTGCTTCCTTTAGTGTTATAAATAAAAATAAATATTTTAGCTTTCTGTCTATAAACATCGTCTTGCTGGGACCGAACAGAAGTGCGCAATAGACAAAAAGCATTTCCATTATTATTGTTATTTGTAATGCCCTCGTAGTGTCTGTGGATAATAAGGGCGGCAAGCTGTTAATGGCTTGAACAGCCATTGGTTATTGACAGAAACAATATCATATTTCACAAATTTTCCCATACTTTCTCTTGTAAAATTCCAATTTTTGCTTGTTTGTTCCATTTTCATTCACTTTATGTTCACTTTCAGTGCATTTGTGCGGAGTAGTAAAGTAATAAGAAAAACAACAAACGATAGCGAACATTTCTGTGGATTGGGTTGAAAGCATAAAAGTGTCCTTTATGAGTATTCGTTTTATGGTTTATTATAATTTATATGGTTATTTCAAAACCCCATACTAAACACGTATAACAGATATATTTTTATAACCTTTAAATAAAGGTGAATTATAAAGGTTTCGAGATTTTAGTAGAAGATGAGCGCTTTCTACCTGCAAATAAACTAGATTTACAAACAAAGCTTGACAGAGCTTTGAACAGAGCTTGAAAATTTAAAATTTGGTTGACATTCTTAGTTTACACATTGATTCTAATGTGGTTTTGAATATTTATTTTATATTTATATTTTAACAGAAGTCAGTGCCAGATAACGTGACAATAACAACTATACAGTACAAGCCGGAGGTGTTAGATGACGGCTCTATAATAATATGCAAAGCTGAGAATCCCTGGATCTCTAAAAAGCCGACAGCAGCACGAAAAACGATGAAGATTAAATGTAAGTAATGCTTCATTTTGTATTCCACAGATTTGGTATTTTTTCCATATAGAGCAATTGTATTCTAGCTAGTAACTGAACAAATTAGCATGAATATCAATTTTCCATTGTTTACATAAAAAGTCACGTAATTTCTAATCAGGAAGAAGGAAACTTTTTAACGATAGAAAACGAAATCAAAGTTACAAAACAGCAGAGGACTTGAAGCGTCGTTTTGTTAGCTAAAACAAATTCCTCTTTTTCATATTAAAGAAAGCTACAAATTATGTAAAACTCTAAGTATAGGAATTGTATAACATTGAATTTTAGTATACGAGTATCTAACCTTGCTTAGTTTTTGAAAGTATTCAAGTATTTAATTTAGTTGAATGCACCAATTCATCTAAACAGAGTCAGTGTAACAACGACTCCCAATTACGATATAGATTATATCTCCAGTTTCACATAATATTCTCATAAGTTTTATAAAGGTTGTTAATTAGCACACAGAGTAGTGTGACGAGTACAGATTTCCTTTGCTGTTTTATTTCTTGATGTCCCTTGACATTACACAGGTTTTGCTTTACACGCGAAAACTAGTTCAATGTCTGTTGCCCTTTGTGCCTTTCCTAAAAGTAACAAAGGAGATTCAATATATAATATAGGTAAGACAAAGTGTGGGCATGTCACTTTGTGAAAACGCCAGTCCACCACTTTACACTTACAAAGTGAGTCCGTGGGAGAATAGCGGAACTCTTTCAGTCTGAATGTATCGATTGGGTTGAATAACTCCTGAACATACATAACCTTGGGGCTTGACTTAATTTTCATGTTACGAAACCAATACATAATGTGATTTTTGGAATGAAGTTGGTTTCATGCCCTTTTGTTTGTCGTAATTATGAAAGACTTTGAATTTGTTGAAATTATTTATGCTTTAATGATGCCGAAGGAATACTTGACGAAAGCTCATAACGTTCATCCCATACCGTCACTGTTTCGCCCACATTTACATCATATTTTAAGTTTTATTAAGCTTCGATCTCAAGAGAAAGTATAAACTTACACCATGCCCATGGTAGCGTTTCGTGAAGTTGACGTAAAATTTAAACCCAGGATATGCGTCGACATCACCTAGCAGTAACGTCCGTTATTTTACTAGTAAATATAATAATGTATAATAACAAAATTAATGTTTATAATGATCCATTTGGGTTGACACGATTCGGCAATGAATGTATTTGTTTTTATAAAAACACAAACTTAGACGAATGTTGGACATTTTAGTTATTTATTAGTAAAGATGTTTTCTACAGTTAAATCAAAGAAAAGAAAGAGATGAACAGACTATTTAAAAATAAAAATTTTTTCCTTCTCCAAAAGTTTTAATGATACTCGAATATGCTTGTAGCATGGAATTTGCGACTGTGAAGTGGAGAATTTAGGTGAAATACGCATCAAACAAAGGCGAACTAAAATAAGTCATAAATAGCTAGTTCTCACAAAGGCAGTAATCTAATCAACAACGGTGGCAACTAATGTAAAAGGCTAAGTAACTTAAACTAAAAGATCACGACAAATAACCTTTTGTCGGGGGTTACAGGAAATTCTGGTACGCTTCTTACTGACTGCCGACGTTCTTTTATACTTGCGACGAGATGAACGCTACAATATACGACACAAGAGTAATTTGCACAGATTACGAGGAAAATTTGAAAACAACAAGAGGTTTCTTAACTAACTTATCTTCATGTACTGCCTTGAGTTTCTTTAACTTTCTGGAGAAAGATTTATAGATCCCGTTATGTGGACGGACACATCGAACCGCGCTTATATGGTATACATTAAAAGACTCTCTCACTGTAGTTCGCAACTTTGGGATATAATTACAATGAAGCTTGGTGTGTGCTTATACCGTAATGATCCGAGTGTTGTAACTGTATTATTATGTTGGCTACATAGATTTTCCTGGAAACACAATATCGTAACCATACATTGTCTGTAAAACAAAGTTGAGGAGAAAATGTTCGTGATGCTAATGATATGACTTGTCACCGTAAATATATAATCATAACGTCAGACCGGAAAGTGTTATTAGGTTGTGGACATTACGACTTTGTGCAACGGATGAGCGCGACGTCGACTTCTCCGGTAATATTATTATGCAAACTACATTATGAAACTTCCGTTTGGTACAAGAAAAGAGTATATAATTCATGTGTTCTCCTACATTACCTGAAAAATTCATTTTACTGCCATCACCACTAAATACTACATTGTTTACTTACCTTATATAATCTTGCCTCATTTACTTTTACTCCCTCTAATAATTTTGATTAAAAATAATACAGCAGAAACACTATACCGTTCCCCATCGCAGCTTCCGCACAATACACCACAGTATCATCTGAGATTTTAGATTGGAATTTCCAACAGTGCAATGTATAATACATGTAGCTCGAAATTGTATGTAGCAAATATAGTTCTTAAAATACAGTCCTTCAGCAAAGGGAGTGAACGTGGAAAGAGTTTCTCTTTCACTATTTAAAAAATATTTTTGAAACAGCCACTTTACTATCATCCCAGTCTCACCATCTGTGTATTTGCTAGATGCATGTAGTCGTCCGTTAAATCTTCCATCTAAAAGGGGAAAATGCTTTGAGAAAGCAGAATCTTTTTGTTATTAGACTTCTCGCTGCAATGGAGAGAAAATCAGACGAGCTTAAAAGTATGCGATGATGGTGATGACTTTGGAAATGATTATGACGATGCGGGATCTTTTGAGAGAACGCGAGAAAGGACTCCGCGCTCTTGCTCAGTATTGCATTTCTTGTATGGGGATATTAGAAAGGAAAAAATTAAAGCTTTTGTACAGTGCTTCCAAAGTGGAATTGTGTCGTACACCGTCAAGTCATCTCGTTGAGATTGGAGTGATGGTGGTAATTGAATTTACTTGAACTGTTACTGCCTTTTGCAGTAGCCAGACAACACTTGTGGTACAATTTGGTTTGAGAAAAGTTTGAGCTGACGGGGAAGCAAGAAAAGTGTGCCATACTTACTTAGTATATGCATTTAGTAAGTATTATGGTTGTATTCTACAAACTAATGGTCTTGCTCTTCTCTCTTTCTCGTTGTAAAATGTAATCTTTTGACATGTTAAGATGACTTCTTGAGACATAATAATAATAATAACATTGTTCTGCAACTCGACATGCATGCCAGCGAAGTCAGGCCAGAAGCCAGATACCTTTTGTTGTTATGAAAAGTCTTCAAATTACACAGAGACTCTTTTGTGAGCTCAATTGTTGGGAAGAAGGTGAAAGATGAAGAAACATCCACATTTACTTTCATCTCTTTGTCTCTCTCTGACATGTTTGCAACATTGGTAATATGACAACTGCGAAAGGCTCATAACCTCTAGCTTCCATTACAATATCATGAGTAATTTTATTCTCAGCATCACTGTCAGCCAAGAGAAATGAGGTGTATTTACTATAGAAGTCTTGAAGAAAAAAGGATGTAGCATGGAGGCAAATGGGCAAACAAACAGTAAAACCTGCGACATGTTCCCGTTACATAAGGGCGATGCAAAGGCATCCTACAGTAGGATTCCTACTTTTATCTCTCTTTCCGTTTCTTTCGGTTTTAACCTTTTGTTTTGTGTTTCTATTTAAAACACCAGTACAATACGTGAAACGAGTAATAAGATTACTTGTGAGCCTGAAATTAATCTCTCCGACGTTTGGAAAAAGAACATTTGGTTTCTATCCTTTTATAAAAATCAGACTTATGCACATGCATGTATACTTTTAAATTGGCATTTATATCTCTAAATGAATTTTCATATTTAACATGAATGACATCTTTTGTAATTTGCTTATTGCTTTACCTTCAATAAAAGTATGAACCACAATAATTTGTCCGTATGAACAAAATACAGTGGAAAAATATTAAAATTACAGTTTTACTCTCAGAGTGCTACCTACACTTGCTATTTACGTAATGTCCGTTACTGAACTGTTTGTCAATAAAAGGCACAGTGAAAAGGAAAAAATCTAAGGTTTTTTAAAATCTTTTAATCAATTCTGCTTATCAAGTCTTTAATAAAGGCATCTGATGCTATTTTTAGTCGTCGGGGATACTATTTTACTATTTAGTTGACTTTTAATTCAACATATTTATTTATGAGATCTCCAGATATCTGGCAATTACACCAAAGACCAATATGAGAGAAAGCAATATACATACTTATTAGTTAATTATAGTTATTAATATTAGAAACTTAATTTTTGGTCATTTCCTATTTCACTTTAAATGGAATGCAGTATCTGCACTTTCGTTTATGTATAACTTGCAATTTTTTGGTTCTTAAATAGTAAAAACTAGAACCACATAATGTACACTTTCATTGAATCTAGTAGATTAAATTTAGAACTAAATAGAATGCATCCGTTTGATGCTTTAGAATGAAACAGTTTATTTGTATATTTATGCTATCCCTAACGAGTACTGAATCTGATAGTATGTATAAGTTACATTTCGTCTGACAAACTGAACGGATTTTTTGCAAGTTGAGTACTTTTATTAACAGATGCCCCTGTTGTCGTCCTAAGATTGGGAAGGAATAGAACTACAGCTTTCACCGAGGGCGAATCGGTTCTAATGGAATGCCATGTAAAGGCCAATCCCCCAGCCCACACCATTTTGTGGTTTCATCAGGTAAGATTTGTTTAGCATTTAATTTTTAATACGTGTCTCATTATTTAATTTTAAGTCTAATTTAATTAGGGACGTCAATTGACCAACAACGCAACAACAGGCAACAACATTCGAATTACAGGAATGACACTTTTCATTAGCTATTTATCCCATCATGTGGGAGGAGACTTTCACTGTGCTGCTGTTTCAGATTTGGGCAAAGGAATAAGCAACACTCTCCCAATTGAACTTCACTGTAAGTACTTATACAAATTCTAACCTTTTATTAGCACGTTATATAATTGTAAAGAGGAAACAAAAATAGTTTAAATGCTGGTAAAAGGATTTCCTACGAACTTTCCGACATATACACAACGGATAATTACAATGAGAATGTATCTTTTTAAAGAGGTGGCGAAAAATGAATGTTTCAAGAACTAGAGCTTTTTACTCGCTTCAAGACCAATGCCGCTGGAAGACGACCAAAATGAAGATAATAACGCTATAAAATTTTACGATAATGATAGTGTAGAATGCGAATTTTCTATATGGTCCAATATCACAAACTGAATTACATAAAACCTGATCGCAAATACAGGCCTACCTACAGAAACAAAAAATTCTCTTATCTCGCCAAGGGAGAAACAAAATTCTTGCTGTGTACGACTACAATCTCACTCGCAGATAGATAGCCGAACTCTCCACCAGTAACATTTATTTCTTCGGTCATAATAATAGGATGACACTATTCCACAGAAAATGAGACAAAGGCGACACACGAAATGGAAACGTTTTCACATATATAACATGTGACAAAATTGAGAGCGGAAACAAGTTTGTTGTTTGTTTGCAAATAACGTAAAGCATGGGAAGAACAAAGAAGCACTCGGAATATAGGCGGAGTAAGGAACTGCTATTTTAGACTTCTGGACATCACAAAGGAAGCAATCCATGCCTGAAAATAGGCATTGAAATAGTATCGCTCTGTGTCTAGTGTACCATACACGGAAAATTGCATACTCTTGCACTGGTAGGCAGATGTGCATAAAGAAGAACAAAAGAGTTCTGTACAAATGTTCTGTTCGTTGACATCGTTCAATAATGGTGATGGCTGAGTGTAAACGAAAGAAATTTTATCGAGATGGTTTTCCAACATCACCACGAACCAAACACATAACAACGCTATTTTCCTTTTTCTTTGTCAATATCCACCTTAGGAACAGTGTGTATCCCCAGGAAAACCATGAAAAAGAACATGACAAGCCATAAGGTAGTGGAAGATGTGTGTGCGCTAGAAAATTGTGAAAGGAACTGATCTGGCTAAAATTTCATGGCTGAATGAAATGAAAGTCTTTCACTTTGCACACTTGCACTTTTTCTTGTAATAATAGCTGCTCTGCTCTCGTTTTTACCTCATTGGATGAAATGAGACACCTTCGTGGAAGCTGTTCAATACGAAAACACATCAAGGAAAGTCTTTTAATAGGTGAATGTATTTATACATTATAGGTGTTGGGTAAGAAAGAATCATTATGTTGATTCCCCTATATACTCATTGAAGCAGAAAAAATATTCTTCCTTGTCTCCTTTTTCTGTTATACTAGACGCATTAAATGTAATAGAAAATGAGTAAAAAATTAACCTCCGCTTTTGTCTGTGGGAGCAAATCAAGTAACCAACTTGAGAATGGACCACCAAAGTCGAAGAAGACGAAACCTAGAAGGCAAAACAGGCATGGTATGAGATGCTAAGAGAGTTCATTATTTCGTAGCATTAAGTAGTTGAGACAGATGGAAAGGTAACATTAAGATTGAGAAATTTAATACGAAAATTGCCTGAGTGGCTGTTCTTCTGAATGTCTCCAAAACAAGAAGCTAGGTGGTTCTTCGTATGTCATACCAAATTCACACAAAGAAGCCACAAGAAGGTGATAATAGTCTTGTCTTGTATAGTTGATGCTGCATCAATAAAATTTGGCAACGAAGTAAGATGTGATCCGAATGGAGTAATTTGGATCCCCTTTACTCATTTGTCTTGAAAGGAGAGCTCTTAACGGCAATAAAACCCATCGTTTTACAATGATTGTTTTCTTGTTCTATTGCTACTGATGCTGGAATGAAACCAACCAACCAGCATATTTCATAACCTGTGATATAATAATTTTACTTATAGTGACAGTTTAACATAGAAAACGGTTACATTTGAGGACATTTAAGACTCCTTTAATTCTTTGAATTTATCCACAGTGATGACCCGAGAAGAGTTTCGCGTGACAATGTGTACAATGCGGTAGGGTGGGGAGTTTTTGTTAGAGTTACGATGTTATTAAATTTATAGTTTGGTAGATAATTGTAAATTGGTGGTTGAAATTAAATTGGTGATTAGTTTCAAAATGGTTTACAAGAAAATACATAATTTAGATCATTACTTTCTATATGTATATGTAAAACTGTATAATCTTCTGATAAGGTACAATCGCAAATCGTACATTACCTAATGTGGTACGATATTTTTAATGTAGAAGTAGATTTACATTAGCCAGGTAAAACGGGATAGTCATTCGCTGCCAATGTTTCTGAAAGATTCATTTTTATGCAAGTCTTTTTCTTAAAATGCAACAACAACAAACTCCAACTGCTACAAGACATTTAATAGTTGCCCGAGGTTCATATGAATGAAAAATTTTGCTTGAAGTAAACCATCTGTTTTTCTTTTCTGAAATACTTTAGTTGATGTAGACGTATCAACTTCCTACTTATAGGTAGTGGCAGCTTTCTTTAAGAAAAGATCCATGGGTTGTTCGCCGTTATTTGCACAATTTATGTCATATTCTGTCGCGTTAAAATATTCAAGACAACCGTTTAGTTGATATTTGTGAGGTTTGAGGAGAAGGAAGCACAAAAGAAAGAGGAAGTCATGGGAAGGGAAGCGTTTTTCTTGGTAAACTACAAAGAACCTCTACAAAGATAGCAGCGAACTGTAAAGCCTAAATGTGTATTATTGTTGTTATCAAGATTGGTATGGTGGCGGAAGGCATCACATAACGAAGAAAAGGTCTATTATAACTTGTTATATTATATTTTTACTGGTAAAGGAACAGATTTGTTCGAACACTTTTGAAGGAATGATCGTGTTGATGAAGAGGATATTATTATGCTTCAGAAAAGCATCTTTTATTACTGCGAATTCCTTTCGACGTTCATGGAATATGTACATTTTTGGTTCATCATAAAGATCTTCCGTTCCTCTTACCGCGCTCCTATTTTTCTCCTAAAAAAGAATCAACACTCCGTTTATCGTCTATCCTCCTCCTGTTCCAATAACCAGAACTATAGAGAAAGAGATATGGGCACACATAAAATTGAACAATGAACACTGCTCCTATTAGTGCAACTGTGAGTGTGTCTAAGCTATAAAGTCATGCCGTTATACTTGCCACTATAGCGCTTTTTCTTGGTTATGAGTAGTGGCGCGGCAACGAGCGAGTGATCCCCCGCCACGATATTAAGAAACGCTGAACCATTGCCACGGGAAAAGAAAAAATGAGGACTTCAGCATGTAGTATTTGTACGAGGATAGTGTTGCTGTAGATCTGGCTTCTGGCTTGATGATGATGGCGGTGTGAGAAATAAAGGAGCATGCACGTTTTGTATGGAGAAAGGCGATGGGATTTTTATGACTTGTCATTAATGTTCTACTGTCTCACTCCTCGTTAACGCCCATAAATTATAGCTTCGTATATATCACTCCAACCCGCCCATAAAATGACAGCCTTTTGCTTTCTCACTACTTTTACATCATTAATATTACGATTTTTATTTTTGGCCCAGGCTCACCTACTTTAGCTTGAGCTAGTGTTGCCTAGAGTGTTGTAAATATTGTCTACTACTACACTTGGGCATTCCTAGGCATGCTCATTTGCTGATAAAACCAAACTTGTTTCCCACTAAACAAAGTCAATCTTTTTCTTGGGACATAATTATAAGAAAGTTTCCGCGTCCCTAAAATCAATTTTCAAGTTAATCTGTAGATTTTACTTGGTTTAATCTTAATATTTTAATTTTTACAATGTTATTCTGAAACCAAATTTTGACGATATTCATACAAATCTTTCGCTATGGTGACTAATTAAATCAGAAAGCAGATAAATGAATAGTTGTTGCGTGGTAAAAATAACAACTTTGGAACACTGAAACCACGTCACTATAATTTTACTGTCACTCAATGTCACGCAGATGTAATAACGGACTACATGTCACAATTTACAATGCTATGTTTTTGCTTTGACCCTTAAAAATTGATCCTGTCTGCCCTCAGCCCACGTGAGTATTGATGTCTACGTGCATGTTTTCACCATAAAAAGTTATATTCATTTGGTTTGTTGGCGACACTGCGATCTGGCATCGATTTTTTTCACACCATATAACCTAGCAATTTTGACTCAACTCGCTGTTCGCTAATATTTAGAACGAAGGATATCAAAATTATAGACACATTCATGATTGATTACATTATTCAGAGTCTTGAAAAGAGTAATATTGGACAAGAAAGATTTTTATCAATTCGCGATGAATTATTTTGTGACATCGTAAAGTCAAGCTTTTTCTGTTGAAAATATGAACGTTGGTTTAAAATTTGATGTGATTGACAAGCAGAATTTTGTGGACAAAAGATAGATTAGTTTGGACTTTGGAATATAACTGAAAGTAATAAATATTACATACAAGCAGGTACAAATTTTCAAACAAAATCTTCCACGATGACTAGTCATGCAGTAGTCAGCATCTAAAAGATTTAAAAAATACAAAATTGGTTCAAATATTGTAAGAATTGTGAAGGCCAAAATTTGACAGAAATCAAGCATACTTTTTATAAATTGGCCATCCAAGTAGACAACCGATTTCGCTTTCCCCGAATATGCTTAATGTAAAAACGCAAACTATGAAGGTAGCCATTTATGAATGATTGCGTCGGCTGTGTGGAGTTGTTACAATCCGCATTTCCTTAAAGTACACACACAAGACCAACCCTTGTACGATATAAACATAAATTCTGAATACTTACGAGTAACATTGAAAATGTTTGGTAGCTATAACCGTGTTTTGATCCCCTCACTCACTCAGGCTTAAGGGAAAAGAAGAAGGAGAAAGCAATCTTTCTTTCATTTATTCGCTTTTCACTCAGTCAGTGCACAAAGTGCGGTATTCGACCTTATTTCACTATAGATGAGAAAAGCAGGAAATATTGGAGGAAAGATGTGAAAAATGATAAGATAGATGTTTTGAGTGGTGGGGATAATGTGTTGACTGTTATCTTTCTTCTTGTTAGTATTTTTCAGTTTGGTTTTTCTTTCCACAGTGTCACCAAGATGTGTCACTTTAGAGGCAACCCAAGTTCCATTAGCAATTGGAGAGACGCAATGGCTGACATGTAACATTTTGGCATGGCCTTCGGATTTGAATTTTTATTGGACTCTTAATCGATCTGACAGTACAAGCGGTAGCGGCGAAATGAGGAGTATTCGAAATCTCACTCAACATCATCTCCCCTCTTCTTTA
Organism: Cyphoderus albinus; assembly: GCA_021029165.1. Taxonomy (NCBI): domain Eukaryota; kingdom Metazoa; phylum Arthropoda; class Collembola; order Entomobryomorpha; family Paronellidae; genus Cyphoderus; species Cyphoderus albinus. The sequence continues at coordinate 19,510 of VYYJ01001800.1, forward strand.
GTAGCTCGCGGCATCAACAACAACGTGACTGCTAATGTGAGTAATGCCAGTATTAGAAATGAAAGTCGGAAAACTCGTTACAAAGAAGACATAAGCGTATTGCAGTCGAAAAATCAAAATGGTTACCCTCAGCTGTCAACCGAGTCCTCTTTTGAATCTCTTGACTACCCTGAGGATCAGCATATTATGCCTGCTCGTGTTTCTTTTTCCTCAGTAATAAAAGATGCAAAGACGGGTGGAGTGAAAGCGGAAGAATCAGATGACGATGAAAAAGGCATAAGTGTTTCCACCCGGCACAAGGCGGAGGAGAGAAGATCAAACCAGAAAGATACTCCGGTCGAAGGGAAAGTAACATATTATTCAACGGAAGAAAAAGCAATTTCTGAGAAGGATGATCAAGAGTCTACTATGACCCACTCTTCCTCCTCAGTCTTTTCAACGTCAATTGATCTTTCGTTCTCTAAAAACAATTTCACCATGAACATTTCACAGAAAAACTTGCCGGTCCACAGGTCTAAACTGACGGTTGATATTAGAAAAGCGGAGATGAGCGATGCGATTGATGCTACTGCTTCTGTAGTTGTTGACTCTGGTAACAAGAAGGAAGCAGCAGCAAAAAATAAAAGGCATGTCTATCCTTCATCAACCTCGTCTTCGAATTTCGTCAGCAGCGACGGCAGAAGTCGTGGTGATAGTAGTGCTTCTGGATTCCAAGATAAGATCCGTCACACGTCCCTTTTCCCGTACCAAGTGAAAAGTGACGACGACTTTGGAATAGTGGCTTGCTGGGCCCAATCTTCGGTTGGAAGTTCGGTATACCCTTGTCTATTCGAAATTACAAGAAGTAAGTCAAATTGAATAAAACGAGTATAATCATGTGGCATAGATGAATTAGGCAAAAATGACTGAATAGTTGAACATCCTGCAGCTTGCAGATATTTAAATAATTAATATCTGAAAAATGGTGGTGCTATTTAAATCGGACGTTGATCTTATGTTTTCAGCAGTTATTGTTGTCTTCCAAATAAAAAGTTCCTTTACTACAAGTGTGCCTTTTAATACAAAAACACTGCATGCCTGGCTGTCGCTGTATCAGTTTTGGAAGTTTGGCTAGTGTACTTCGGCAAGGATTAATAATCCAAAGTGAACCAATTCCAATCTCATCATAAGTCAAATTAATCCTCTTGGCATTTTCAGTCGTTCCCTTCGTTGTTTCTAGACAATGTACTTTCAAACCTTTGCACGTGTTATCAGAATTTTGCACACTTTATTACGATGCATGTTCCTATGAATATTTGGAACTCATTCCCGAATATAGATAAATGCGATTTCTACATCGTTTCGATTAAAACCAATGACAGATGAGGGAAATTTAATTGATAGCCGGACATTTAAACAATGAATACATAAATACTTAAAGACTGAAGATGCCTTTCTGAGAATAAAATGGCAATACTGAAGGAAATGATCCTTTGCTCCTTCTCTTTTTGATTTATACTTCTTAAGTTTACAGGTTACCAAGCTCCAAGCTACAGTACAATCATACTAGTTCGTAAAGATAATAAAGATAAAAACTAATCGCTTATCCCAGGGCAGCTCGCTCCGTCATTATTAGTACGCAAAAACCTACGCAGTTAGCTCAGTTTCTCCAAAAATAGTAGTAATACTTTATTCTTTAGACAGAAATATTTGAGAATACATTTCATTCAGTATTATATTATTTTTATCCCATCTCCTTCGGGACCTTGGGCACAGTTATTGTTATAATTAAAGTAGCGGATGTCTACCTTCTTTTTCCGGATTTAAAAAGCTTCTCTCATCATCGTTGTTAATCTTAATGAGTTGATGTTTTAAACTTTACTCCACGCATAGGAAGCATAAAAAGGCGTTAGAATATAATGAACAGGTAAATTATCCAAGATATTTAGAAGGTGAATGTGATGTTGCTTATAGTGGTGTTAAGTATAGTATTACAAAAATATAGATGAAATTATACTTTAAAATGTTATTCTTTTGCACTCAATTTGCAAGTGAAAAGATAGACTAGTAATGTTAACCGTATGTAAGTGACGTTGACAATTTAAAATTTATTCCCTTTAAAAGAAATTGAAATCTAAACAATTTCAATCTTCTTGAAGTTAGTATATGAATTCAAACAGATAAAACATCTCTGAAACCCTGAGAAGAAATAAGAAAGGAAATACAGGACGCAGGACGTGGGCAATTAGTATGCGTCAATATTGTTACGACACACATATTATTTGTGCGTATTTGTTTACTAAAGTTTGTTAAGTATCTAAAGGAGGGAATTGTTTGTTGTGTCTGAGAAGTGAGAAGCTAGAATATTAGTCATAGAAGAGACATACATAGTTTGGCGCATACATCATTTCACAGACACCTTACTATTGCCTTAAGGAACTGTCTTCTGGAAAGACAGATGCATTCTGATGCACATTCATTGCTCCGACGACCAACAACTGACTGATGAGGACAGTGATGAACTACATGCATCAAAAGTGAGTGAAAGGGCAAAGAAAAAGTCAGCAGGAGTTACTAGAAAGCATGTAGACTGGAAGAAAGAAACATGTTTTAACTTGAAAATGGTCGAATGAGTCCATGTGATGGCCCGGGGGAATCAGTGGAGCTTTTGTTCTGCGAAATATATGATGAGTAGATAATACAGAAAGTAAACACAGACTATCCGACCGACGGAGCGAACTTAGGTATTCTTTCGAGATTGGAAGGGGAACCCTAAGTCTGCTTTTAACATTCTCGTATTCCTTTTGTATTCCTATGATGCCGGAGCGTACAGGACCATCATTTAGAATAGCATGGCAAAAATTTATTGCGCAATATAATGCGTCCTTTGTAGTTACAAAACACACTCTTTTTATTTTCTGTAGGAGCAGAGCATACAGTTTCAACTGGGAAGAAGAGCAAAAGCGGTGATGAAGAGAAAGGTATCAGCAATAATAAAGGGAGCAGGAAACCCAGCGACGGTAATACAGCTGACAAAGAACATACTGGAACGTCGAGAAATCTGACAACTCCTTTCGTTTCTGGTCCAGCAGAAAAAGAAGCGCTCAGTGGAGTCGCCGCTTCAGTTGAAACTGCAGCTTCTTCTCAACAAGGGGTTTCAAAATTGCAAAAGACATTAGGGATTGTCTTGCTGCTTATATTAATATTTATTGCTGCTCTGTCTGGGCTCGCGTTTGCTTTGTTCTTTGTCCTGGCCAAGAAACGAAGAGAAATCCGTAGAATTGTTATAGCTCACGGGCCTGGCGCTGTTAGCACAAGTAGCAGCGGTCGACTTCGTGGGGTTTACAAAACAGTATCCTCTAGAAAAAGCGTTAGCAGAAATAGTAAAGGTAGTACAATAGCCAGTAAAAATGCTTTTGGTGAAAGTACACTGGGAGCATCACCAGAAGAAGATCAACAACCAGAAGATAGACAAGTAACGGTTGTAGCACCCGAACCACTGCCCACATCTTCAGCAACGACTTTGCCCTGGCCTTGTTCGTCGTCTGACATGTTTGTCATTAGTACAAGTGGAATGGATTCTTTTCATGAAATTGCAGGGTTTGATCAGGTTGATGATACAAACAAAGAAGAACCAATGCTGTCATACATCTCAAATGCTGCGACTAGCATGAAGGAAAATAGATGTCCCAAAAATAATGCTACAGCAGCAACTCCTATTTTCCTTGTTTCTAACAAGCACACCACAACTACATCCACCTTTGCTAATAATAATGCGGCAGGAGAGACGGACCTCGTGAAAGACATTGAACCGCTTATTCCTGGGGCACTTATGTATTTGTCCAATAATAATGGTTGCGGTTTTCCGCCAGCGGATAACGGAAGCATGTCTTTGCAACTCCAATTTGTACAGGAGCAGGAAAACCACGGTTTGGAGGAAGGATTTAAGAGTATGACCCCTAAAGCAGTTAAAGTTTTTGGAAATGTTCTTTCCCTCACAACTTGCGCGAACAGCAATAATAACAATGGCAGTGGTTACAACCAAGAAGATAGTGCTGCTTGCTTTAACAGCTGCGATAACGTTGGTGGTGTGTCGGATATTAAGGAATTGGAAGAGGAAAAGATTTATTGTCATCTCGACAAAGACTGCTTACCTGAGCTACCCAGTAACATTACTGCTGGGGAGAAAGACTAAAGGTCATAGTTTTATCCAGATAATTAGACACTATTTATTTGCTATCTAGTCTCTCTCGCAAGGTTCGTCTCGTCAATGTTTTGTTAAAATAATGGTCACTTACAGTTATTTGTTCCCAGCAATCTTTGCCTTCTTCAGTAGATATTGTAAGTATTCAATACATATGTATAATTACATGGCCAGTAATTAAGAGTAATTCATTACTAAATGAAAAATTAATCCCTTTAATGTTTGGTAAATCAACACTTCGATTTTTTCACTTGTTTTGTTACTGTTAAACCCTACTTATTGTATCATAAATGATTGTATTTCATCATTGTAAAAATATTGTCGTTGTATTTAATTTTGTTTTAAATAAACTGTCATACAAAAATTACTTTCTCTAATAGTACATTCCTCCATATCAGCAAAATCGTTTTGTTAGCGGTAGCCTATAAATTGTTCGGATTATGTTTTGCTTCAAGCGTGGGATCATGTCTTCAAGTGGCTCAGCGAACTGAATAAAATTGCTTTTGAGATTGTTTGTGCTTTCTATAATTGTATCAAATTCAGGTACTCCCATATTCAGTCTATAATTGGTTTGGAATACCGAGACCTACAAGACAGACTTTTTTTATATCATCCCACTACAAAAATCAGAGTAAGCTTTCTTTTTTATATAATGATCATCTATCATTGGAGATGTTTGTCGCTATCAAAATTTCTTTAACCCGGCGTGACACTATAAAACACTTCTTCATATATGCTACTTGCTATTTTGTTATAGTATTTTTATACAGGAATTTTTACGTCAACATCAATCCGGTATACATATGATGGTAGTATAAAATTGTGTTGTGTTGAGAAATGGTATGCTTTGTATCGATTCAAACTGGAAATGGACTTTGCAATCTTATTTCCTGTTTCCTAATTGATCCTCCGAAAGACAAAAGGGATACCTAAACTGAAAACCTGCCATCAACTCTTATTTATTTTCTCAATCTGCGGAAACACTGTTGTATACTGTCTAACGTATGGTTTGTCCTTGATACGCTTTGCTATTGGGAGGCTAATAAACTGCTGGGTAGGTTATGATACTTTCCGTAAACATAACGTATGTAACAACCTCATTTTAGCAAACGAATCTTTCAGTAGTATCCGAACAAAAGCTTCTTTCAAACACTCCAACAACGTCGCTACTGGATGAACATTAAAGTAAGTACACCTTTTATTTATTGGGTTGATCCGATCAAACTTCATTGCTCTTCATGCACTGTGTACATAAGCAAATGATACCTGGTTTGTTTTGAGTTACAATGCGGAAAAGTTGGATGCTGTGTTTTGTGAGATATTGCGCAGGAGAGCAATAGGCAACTGGTTTACAAGGTTTCTCAACTTTCTATACATTCTTCCACCCTTGAAGGAACGATTGGAGAAATGCAATATTATGATGATCTCCTCAACTCTTCTTGGAACTATTATGTGATGTTAGGGATTGTGACTTCCATGCACACCGCTAGCGTTCTCCATTTTGTTTCATCACGCAATCTTTGAGTTCGATATTGTACGACATAACACAAGCTTCCTAAACTGAAAAACAAACTACTTTAGCGAGACTGGAAGCCAATACACTGTGAACTATCTTTGAAACTACTCCAGCTCCATTCTCTTTACCAAAATTCCAGTTCACTTCAGTTAGCTGAGTCATATTACTTTAAAACTTTGTAATAACAATATCATTTCCATTTTCTATAGTGGTAATAATGAAAGATGGAAGAAGAGATGGGAAGATTCTAATACACTTTGCCACGATACAATACAAAATGAAAAGACTTCAATGTTAATGCAGTGAATAAAATTTACAAAGGTTGACGGAGTCTTTCTCTTCGTGGTATGGACTATGAACCTAAGGCTGTTGTACTGCTCTGCTCTACTGCTCCAAACGGAACACGATTTTCTTCACTGCTCTAAAAGGGTTCCATTATAATGGTAACGTAGCACAGATTACATAAATATTGCGCGTGGAGAGTAAAATGTCAAGCTAAATTTGGATCTAATGATCCAGGTTAGAATATGCAAAGACCACCGCCAAAACAAAGATTTAGTTTGGAGCTATACATCTAGATTGAAGTTTCTGACTTGAATTATTTATACTCAATACGTAAAATTGAGTAAATAATATTAATTGGGTGGGTGGTACGAATGATTAACTTTACTTTGTAATAAGTTTTACCAACGTATTAGTTTGTGTATAACATCAGGTCCCAAGCTCTAGCGCAATAAACTTAAAATAAATAAATAAACTACTTCCTCTTGTATTTTGATCCTTCACGTTGGAGTTATTTGAAAATTTCAACTCAAAAATATATTCAAGTATCTAGGCAGACTACCCTTAGAATCGTATTATTCTTATCAAAAGTTGTTTTAAGTGGAGTAGATTCCGTAGCAGAGCAGCTTCATGTTATATAAATCCTGTGTACAATACATTGGTCTAAAATTGTAAACGAAACTTGGTTTATTTGTTTGTATGCGCGCTTTGCTAAAAACCAATAAATGTAGTAGAAGAGGCATTGAGCATTTGAACTACATCTTTCTCTTTCTTCAAGAAGTCCATAAAAATTGTGGAAAGCAAAAGTCAAATTCTACAACAAAATAAAACGAAGTATCACGAAATGTAGAAAGTCTTAGAAATAGTATTCTCAAGTTTCGTCACGAACTCTATTAGCAGTTTTGATATTTTGAAAACGACTTTTCTGGAACTGTAAAGTTCAAATGATTGTTCAGTGTTTGATATCACTCTTCTACGATACAGAGGAGGAAATGCATATACCTATGGCAATCCCTATTACACAAACACCTCATTCGATCCAACAAAAAGTGTTCGTAGAAATCGAAGCTGTACACATGAGTATGCTTCAGCTTCGGAGGGGCAGTTTTCTTTTATGTAATTCCAATTCCGTATCTTATTCGGACATCAACCTATTGAAATCTGTCCAACATTGCCAGTAACAACCTTTATTATGGAAAACCAAACAAAGAAGGCCGATAATGTTGACTTTATCAATTTTTTCAAGGCCTTATACAATAACAGTGATTTGATTTCAATCGGATATTGGACGTCCATCAATGTGGATTCAGGCAATAGCATGAAATATTTCTGTATTATAGTTTTATTTAAAAGTTATTCTAACAGGGACTGGCAGTATTGCAACGCAATTGCCAAGATTTTGATTTTCAAATTGTAGGAACTGGTTGTAATTATTAATTATTCATCTTA
>VYYJ01001801.1:0-13313 GCA_021029165.1 Cyphoderus albinus
GAAGGAGAAAAACACAAATGTGAACATCCATCGAAATAGAGTTCTTTTTCGCTGGAACATCCATCCATCCTGCTCTCTTTCCACTTGATTTTTGTTCAACCGCTGCAAGATACAGAAAATAATAATATCAACGCTTGCCCGTAATGCATGTTTTAAGTGGGCTAAGTTTACGTAACCACCGAAGCCGCCGCATTTCATATGCAAACGCTTCGGTGATGTTTCAGTTCCGAGACTTTTGCTTCATTGAAGGTGTACAATCATGGCTATAAGCTTCTTATTATTTTTTATCTCTTTCATAACGTCAAAACATCGACTGGTTTACCTCTAGTATTCACTTTTTATTCTCTCTTATACAACCTAGCAGATAAGCATCCAAAATTATTAGTATAATGTGGTACATGTCTTCAATACTTTTTTTTAAACCAAAGAGGAAAGTACTTTTCGCGATGTATTCCCTTACCATGAAACTGGTATTGAAGTAAAGAAAGGAAAAAGGCAGTGAGGGTGAAGACTTTTTTATAGGTTAAGCACTACAGAAATGGATATAGATGAGGGAAAAGGAGAGAGAAAAGAGCAAAAGAAAATCGATCAGGGATAAATTTTGCATTAGATCTATCTTTTTAGTCCCTCTCCTTCTCCATTTCTGCCTGAATTAGTGAAGGGTTTGCTGGCAAAGAACTCGAGGGAAAAGATGCGAGAAAGGTTGTGTTAAGGTACATGTATATTATACTATTATTGACATTACGTATTCATCTGCTCAAGAAAATTGCTCCAGCTTCATCTAGCTACAAAGCATCCCTCTCTTTCAGAGATAATGTGTATGTGTGTGATGCGGTGCGGTTGGCGTGGTCGTACTGATGTGGTTTCTAGAAGAGGAAGGCAGCTTCCACGCACTTCGCAGAAATACTTGGCTCGACGGCTCACTGAATGAGCCTTACACTTTCTCCCTTAAGAACAGAAAGACGAAAGACGGAACAAATAACTTATAAAGTCACTCTCAACTTATCTGTTTAGGGATACGTTCATGACGCTCTTACGGTGGAAGAAAGTAGTACAAAAAATTATGTGCATGAAGTTATGTATACATCAGAATATCAATTCGCACACTTTGCACCATTTCGTTTTTCACTCTCGTTCGGTTGAGGTTAGTGTTTTCCCTTTCTCTAGTACAAGTTCAGAATGTACTTGAATCTAGTATCATTCCTGCTGGAATGGCAGAGCAAGAATCGCAGAGCAATATGTATATTTTAGTTACTGTATAACGGATTCTTGACGCGTCTTGAGTGCAAATTATTCTTTAAAGTAAAATCCTTATTTTCGTTTTCTCATTTTACCACGCTCTCATTGCATGCTATGAATCAAGGAATGAGAGACGCCTTCCTGAGTTATACCAGACAAGACAGAGAGACAAGGAGAAAAAATATTTTTCGGCTACACATCCTTACAAAAACGCATGCATGCATAGCATGTAATAAAATATGGACTTTTCCCTCCTTCTTAAACTTTTGTATTGTAATGCATTCAAAAGAAGCAGTAATGAACTTTTTTGTTTGAAGATAACAAAAAATGCGAAAGTGGGACTGTAGCATCAACTGGAAAAGTGGGAAAGGGTTGCGACAGAACGTACATTATGAAAACATGCATGCATCCATCTTTTATATAGGTATGACCACTCACTCACTCTAGTAATAATAAAATTTCATTTCATTTTTTACTGGAGAACCCCTCCTTGAGAAAAACTAATACGGCGCACTTCGGCTTCCATTGTAATAGAGCGAGCTCATGCAAATTCCCTAGACTGTCAGTACTTAGCAGCAAGAAGACAAACTTTTCTCCAATGAAAGAGAAGTCGGTTGGTCGGCCCCGGCCCGTTTCTTATTCTGGCATTAAAGTCGTGTACATGGAAAATAAGTGTTATACGAAGACATGAAATGATGATTCGCAATAACATACCACCGTAGTTTTTTCTTTCTCGCAGGAGGTTCTTTCAAGCTGCCAACCATATATCAGCGTAGATGCCAACTGAATCTTAAAATGTGCGCTACCAATGTACTCCTCCACAATATTCTGCTAAAAATAATGGGTCCGACGGTTGTTATTTGGGTACGCTGTAACGTCACCAACATCATCATCACTATCGTCATCATCCCGTTCTGAACGGCATAACCAAAATAGTTAACTTACTACAAAAGCTTCAAGTTCACCGTGCCACATGCCTGTATTATGCAGGGTTGGATCATGGGCAAGTGTGTAAAGTAATGTGAGTAAAATAAGAGCACAAATGCATTTCTCTGCTCTTTCTCTCTTATTACAGAATGCCATGTTAGACTAATATTGTTTGAGCGACCCGACCTACTTTATTTTTTGTTATGTACATATTACAGGAGAGGATCTGAGTATGTTTTCCCTCGTTTCTTTCTTTTTCGCTGATGGTTTTTACTTTGGCTTGCTTGCGTTTGGCGGTTGCTGATGGTAAAGAAAGCCTTCAGTGGGCTATAAATAAGAAAGGAGAAAAATTGGAGAAAACTACTTACTCACTTTTTTTCTCGCTCTTTTTCTCCTCCTTGTCTGTCTCTACATTCTCACAAGTACAAAGGAACGTCTAACGTCTACCCGACCGCGAGTACTTAATGTATTTGGTACGTAGGAGCCCAGTAATAAGAAGTCTCCCCGCTTTTACTGTCTCCCGTCCTTTGGTTGCGTGTGTGCGGGTGATGTGATGTGGTTTAGTGTTGGGTGTAAGTATGCCAGTAGAACATAAGATTGAACATGGAAACACACGGTTCCAACTAATATCATGTTTGGATATAAAAATCCAGACCCTCTTTCCGTACTTTTTCGTGGAGAAAATAATGAGATTGTATCCGCTGCTTGGAATGGCTTAGTTTTAGTGGTTCTTCTGTTACTTCTTTCTTTTGTTGTCTGAGAAAGGACAGAGAAAGGAAGGAGATACAAGGAAAGACCAAAGTGAAGCCAGGGTGTTGTATTTCTTCCTGTACCATTGCAACAAAGATCACCATTTCCTTTCTCTCGTTAATGCTGCTTGCCTCTAGAAGTAAAAGTGTGCGAGACTCTACCTCCTCTTCTATACCATTTTACTCATAGTGACAGTAGCGTTCTTTTCCAGAGTTTGCTGGGATTACCATTATTGCACTCAACTAGTCGTTTGCTCCGCTATAATGTAATGTGTAAGACATTTTTAATGATGTGATCTTCTCGGGTTCTCTCTACTTTTCTGTCTCCTCTTCCTTCCTTTATTCGCAAGCTAAGGCCGTAAACAGAGCATAATGTTAGCTCCAATTATATTCTGCGGTAAAAATAGACAGCCAGTGATTCGCGTGCGTCCTCTCCTTGGCCATTCGCTTTCAATGTTTAAAACCCTGAAATTAACTAATTACGCCATTTTTGTCAACTCCGCAGTCCCCTTTAGACATTTGCCTTTTTCCTACAAGAAAAGTCGCGTTCAAAAACAATAGAATTAAGAATGCGTAAATTAAATGATGATATATAAAAAAGAGTTATTGCAGATGAATGTATGAACTGAATGTAGTTCTTTCTTATTAAGCATACATTTTCTTTAGATTAAAATAGATTTGAGCAAGAAAAACTTTGTCCATGCATCACGGTAAAAGGAACTCTAGCACATTAATAAAATATTGAACTAAAAAATTTTCTAGACAAGTACCCTCTCTCATGCCTGCCAACTTGAAGGAGAAAGATATTTCTAAAAGGAAATACAGCACTCACACAAAGACGATGAAATAAAAAATGAGGCGGAGTGGTGAAGAAAAAGTTTTGAATGAAATGAATGGCAGAAAGAAAAAGAAAAAAATGAAAAGCAGGGGAAACGAGTCTTTTATTCTCCCATGTAATTTAATACACAAATAAATAGTTGTACAAACCAAGTTAGCGGTTAAGCGTCTCTCTTTGTTTCTTAAAAAATTCTCATCTCACTTTCATTTCATTCCTGTGGCTTTCACTTTTCCTTTTCTTTACTCCCATGTCGCTTCTTATTGCTTCAGAGATTTCTCAACTTGAAAATTTGTTTTGGAGCTAAAAGTTGTGTTTTTCATAACGTTATGCTCTGCAATTATATAAAGAGGCGAATGGCATTGGTGATGATGCCAGAGCATTTCCCAAGAATGAAAAGGAACGAAAAGGAAAAATAAAAGCATTTCCCTAAACAATCAAAAAACTGTTTTTCATTTGCATTTTCTTCTGATTTGCGGTCATGGTGATGGCTGCGGTGGTGGCGAAGAAAGCAGGAGAAAAATATATGCTTTCGAGAGCTGGAACTGTATGCGTCGAGATTAGTCGTCTTTACCATACAAAAACTAGGGAAACTTTCCTTTTCTGCTCTCCCTCATCTGAACGCCTTCAACTCTTTCTTTGCTTTCACTTAGCAAGAAAATGCATTAAGGGCATACTGCGTTCTGAGTGTTCCACTCGCGTATTTTTCGTCATTTTACCTTTCGCCTGGCCTTTCCCTTCGTGTTTGTCATGGTCTTCCATTTTTGTTATCCTTCAGTTACTTTCCGTAACTTGCACTCTGAGGAAAGTTAAAGTGTCCGCCTTTTTTATCCAAGTGTTTTTCTAAAATACATATATCTTTCATTCTCTGCCCGCCTGCATCACTGGAAAATTTCAAGTTATTATTATATTTTTGTAGCGTATTACTATATTTTGGCCTTATTATTTTCTTCCTTTGCTTATATTGAAAAATGCTTTTCATGTAGTTTTTTCCGTAACACTTCTACCGCTGGAGGAGAGACGCAGACGAATAAACGAACAGTGCTACATATTTTGAGGAAAGGACCGCATACAGGGTAATGTGGTGGCAACGAACGGAGCTTGAAAAAGTGGGTGATTTCCCTTGTTCTCCTTTTGCTTGCAGAGGCACACTCTCGAATTCTCCCGTCTCTATCCTTCCTCTGCGCTGCAATGCACTCCATTATGAGAAACGGTAAAGCGGGAAAAGCCGCTTCGTTCGTACTGGATTCAACCTTTTTGTGTAATTCCACAGTCAACAACACACAAAAGAAGGAAATGAGAAGAGAGCAAACTTTTTTCGACTTTTTAAAGAAAAGTACAGAAAGGGAAAATAAATATCATCAGCTTAGTCGTACAGTGGAGTAGTAACAACGAAACTGAACAAAAAACTTTCTAAGTAAAAAGTACACAGGCTCTCACGAGCGGGGAAGTATAGAAAATGGATCCTACAGAAAAAGGGTGAAAGTATAAAGGAATGAAGAAAGAAAAAAGTGCTTTTAAAATACGGCTTGGATTTTTCATTTTGTGTTACGTGTGTCTTAATATTATATGTTCATATAATGGCCATATGGCCAAAGATTTTTGTATTAGTTACTGCAGTACTCAAGAGAAGTGAAAAGGAAAAATCTGATTTCATCTGCTTTGCTTTTTCTCCGACAGCTTTGTACGAAGACATATATAAATACACACAACCAAATTACAACGTTTCTTCCGTAGTTTTGTGGAGTCGTAGGTGCCACAAAGTTTTGGCTATGTAACAAATAAATGGTAAAGTGAAATTTTCTGATGCTCTCTGTCACCGATGGAAAGATGAAAAGGGTCTGCACAGCCGTTGCTAAATTGAAAAATACCACGCATGGTGTAAACAGAAATAGACAAGGTATAGCGATGTACTTGTGGTTTTTCTTTAATACCACGTCCTTCGAGTTTTATTATATCAAACGTAAAAACGTTAATCTGTCTGCAACATCATAACGCATATCCGTGCAACCTTTGTTCCGTATCCCTGAACTTATGCTATATCCCTCATCTTACTCAACGTTTCTTACTGCCAACCACTAACTCAAAGAGGGGTTTATTTTGGAACATCATGGACCACTCATTGTACCTTATTATAATTTATCCAATGCACAAAATAGTTTAAGACACTTTTTCATGGAAAATTGTAATACATCAAACTGAACAAGATAGATTAGAGATAGGAAAAACTTGAGTCCACTGTTGAAGGTAGCAAGAGCGAGAAGTATTATTAAAAATAGTGTACGCGCGTCATTCTTGTTTTGGATGAATACTAATGTAGAAAGCGGAAAGAATTCTCAGGATTTTTTCTCTCTGCACTTCTTATGGAATTTGATTGTGTTCGTCTCATTACGTATGCACTGTTGTGCCATACACCTAGCTTAGAGCATTCCAGGTATTTTTGAACTGACACGGGATTTACTCTTCGTTTGAAATGAGCATATTATAAATAGAGAAAGAAAAGGAGAAAAAACGTATGAGCCATGAGCGGCCTGCTCGCTTCTTTTTCATGTTCAACGGAATGTTTCATATTAAGTGGTTTTCGTGCTGTCGACCGGTTGTCGGCTGGTACGTCACGTAGAAGCAGTGGTCGCCTTTGTAATAAGGGTGTACTATTATATTTCATATTATACTGAACCTGAAACGAACCTTAGTTGTAGTTGTGGCACAGTGGAAAGACTTTTGTGTGAGCTGTTTTTAGCGAAAATAATTTACTTTTCTTCTTCCTTTTTCTCATTTCTCTACTTTTGCAACCGTTCCCTCTGAACTGTGGATTTTTGCACGATTTCCTCTCTGTTCGTTCAACTTTTTTGGTAGGTCCTAACTAAATATAAATGGGGCAAATATTATATTATATGAATTTGATGCTAGAGTGGAACAAAATTATTCGAAGCGAATTCAATACGGATGCATATATTTATATGCAAAGAAATAGAGCTTAGAATGTATGTAATCATCACACAAGCAAGAGAAAATTATACGATTCTCTTTCTGTCCATCACATCGCATGTGGAAAATACAAAAACAGGTGAATTGCCTACCAAGTTTTCTCGAGAAAAAAGTTCATGCGAGCAAGGTGATGGCATGGACCTGTGACTACAAAGATTTTCACTTTTCTATCGAATTTTAAGTTCTCACAATACGATGGGCCAAAATAACAATGTTTGCTACCATGAGTAAGGCAGCATAAAAAGTAAAATTAATAATCCTGTTAACCTACATACAAACTTGTACTGCGTTCGGAGAATTTGCATGTCAGTTTATAATTAAAGCGAGGAAGGAGTGAAAAGGTGATGTGAAAGAAGATGAAATACTTTTTTGTTGGTTTCAAGTATAAAAAAACAAGGGGTGTTTTACAGTAAAGAAGCAAAAATAAAGAAACAACATCGCAATTCATTTTTACACTAGTTATTTATTCAGCTTGCACTTTTAGCAATCTTTACATCCACTACTTGTATGCGTATCGCGAATGTGAACTTTCACCATTTCTATTTTTAATTAATTGAACACGTGTATTTTGGTAGTAGGTAATTCTTGAAGAACGCAATCACAAGTTATATTTTTCTGAATCCGGTATGTTATTTTAGTCATGATCCTTGGATGCTGATTCTCATTCTCTTTGCTCCACTTTCCAATTGAACGCTCGATCGCACGCGGGTAAAAGCAAAAAATGGGTTCATTAATGGAGGGTATATTTCTGAGAAAGCAATTTGGAGAAACGATTTTTCTCATTTAACCTTCCTTTATCATCATCAAAGCTGGCGGAGAAGTAATGGCTCTCAACTAATAGTTGTTGCAATATAAATTATTCCCTTTCCGAGTGTGTATTACCAAAGCTTACCACTAACGACAGTAATAGTGATAATAATAAATGAATTGGAAATAAAGGAAAGCGTTTGAGAGAACATTTTATTTACTCTTTGACCTCCAATTTCATATTTTATATTGCAAGCGAGTCTACGATATCCAACACTGACTATATACACTCCTGTAAAAATTCTAAAGGGAAATTGCTTCAGTAGTTACAAGAAACTGCACAGACAAAAACTAAACACAATAATTACGGTTATATTATATTTAATATGGGTAAACATGTTAAGAAAACACTGCAATCGTCATTGTCAATGACGTAAATAATTTTGATTGCTCACTTTACTTAGAGAGTTACAATTTTACTCTGTAAAGTGCTGTGGATAATCTTTCTAAATCAAGAATTCTTATGAAAAAATTATTTGCTTGCGTGTTGTTGTTTACCTTTTACTGTGCCCATGTTTTGGTACTATTTATGTATTTGGCACATAGATTATTGAAACTCCTAACCTCTGCTTGTGTATATTTGTTGAGTTTTTCTCGTCTTAAAATTCACAATATCGATCGTTCACACAGACGGAAACAGATGGGAGTACGACAGAAAAAGTACAGTGGGCTTACAAGTACTAAAATAGAAAGAATGAAAGTGGCCGACAACAAGCCTACAACATGGTAATAAAAGGAAAAGAATTTGTGAGTTATATAATACATTTCTGTGGTTTTCTGCTTCCCAACAGCTTGTGGAAGCCGGCGTAATGATCCTTTAGTATATACTGCACGGAATGGCGTTCATTGCTTTTACCTCATTCTTTTTACTTAATTCCTTTTTTAGTTATTTAACTTTGTTCTCTAGGATGATCATAAAAATGAAAACTCCTTTTTAACTCATAGTGTGCAGCGGTATGGTGGTTGGCCATGATGGTGATGATGACTGATAAGTTTGAAGGTTGCGACAGAATTTGTGGGAACAACAATTTCTGTTTTGATAGGGAAAGGCACAAGACAAACCGCTCTCTTGGTCTCTGACATGACTTGAATGCACATTTGAAACATCCCCGCCTCTTTCCGTCTCCTACATTTGCTCCGATGACGTACATCCTTTTTGGCGCAAGCAATTATTCAAGTTTTTACTGGAGAAACTTTTTGTGAAGGTTTTCCCTGAAAATGAAAAAAAAAAGAGTTTTTCTGCAGTAGAGTGCATTTCAATCAAATTAGCAATAAAACAAAGGAATGATTTTTACCACCTCCATGGATGTTTGTGGTAGATTTTCATTTTCATTTCAATCGCTATGTAGGTAAAGGGCAAAGGGAAATGGAAGTAAAAAGGAAAGAAGGAAAATGACACATGTAAAGATTGCTCTTTGGGGAAACATTCTGGAAAACCAAGATGATTCGTATAAAATACGTAATATTCTCATATTTGAGCTCACCTGAAAATAAAGAAAGTTGATAGGAGTTTCTTGTTAAAAAATAGCTGGCTGAAGAAGTAAGTGAGAAGGGAGCTGACTAACGAGCTAGAAAAATTGCGCCTTGTTTTCGTTGATTGTAAGTTAGTTTAGTTCTCCTAGGTTCCCCGCAATAACGCACACCTACTTACGATGCAGAGGTGTGGATACAAATGCGAATATTGGTTACCTACATGCAAAAGTAGAGAGACTGCCAGACAAATATTTTTGGTACTAATATTTTCACGGCTAACTCCTCTTATAGATATTGGTGAGTTGCACAAGTGACGGGGATATTTTGAACAATCACTATTGCATGTATGCACACAGGAATCCATACATGCACACCTGTGCGCCCCTCTCCACTTTTCCATCCTCATCGTCGTTTTTTCTTACTCCTAAAAATGATGAATTTTTCCACGAGGGACAAGCTACATGAAAAATGATGTTTCTCTACACACATTCACTTATGTTGTACAAGGACATAGACTTATGTATATATATAAGATACTGCTTTCTTTAGGCACATATTTCTTTCTTCTTTTTCTTCTACCTCAATCTAATCTTTTTTCGTGCTCCTACACCATCATCTTTATTTCTACCTGACTTGCCGTTTTCGTTCTCTTCACTAACAACGATGCTTGTCACGAGAACACATGTGCACTCACTGTTTCCAACGTAGAGTGAGAGAAGGAGAATAAAAGATTTTTTCTCTCCGCTTGTTTGAATTAGTTGCCTGCCTTCTCGCCGGCTGGCAAGTGAAAGGAATTGTGAAGGTGACGACTAAATAAAGCACTGTAAAACTAGATCTTTCAAAGGACTGAATAGCCGGAGATGTGCATAGATAGACTTATTATTTTCCAGGTCGGACAAGGATGCTTCGAAATAACTACTTAAGCGCAGTGTATTTTTGTACTTTATATGAATAGGTTGTACCACCTTTATGCGTGCTCTTCTGAAAGGAGAAATCCATTAGAGAGAAACGCTGTCTGATGTCATTGCAAAGTTTAAGGAGAGCATTCATTTAGGGAAAAAACTTTCCTTCCTTTCTTTCTTCTTGTCCTCTTGCCAACTCTATCTACTGTACCGGGGAGTGGGTAGTTCACCTACGGAAAGGGCTTCTTTTTTGGATCCAATAGCAAAAAAACGAGCTCATTTTTATCAATTAGTTTTCTACTGGACCAACTGAAGCCTTATATCATTCGCTATGCCAATCCTTTTTCTTTGCATGATATGCATACTTTAGCAGTGTTCTCACCTCTTATAGAGTGTGAAAGTTTCTCAAACTTGGGACAATGAAATATGTATGAAATGAAATATCCTTAGCTATATTAGGTGCACTATGCATTTAAGCAGCCGTCCAGTCACCTTATTGCATTTTTGATGTGCGATCCATACATCACAAGATGATGGAGTAGTCATCCTTCTAAAGCTGCTGCTTCTCAAAACTGAAGAAAAACTTTTCTGCTCTGCATTCTGCTTCAATGTATACTGCATTACGTTATACATATTCATGGAAGCAGCTTGTTCGTCATAATCATTTTTTACCGCTTTTCTCCGTCTTACGTCTTTATGATAGAGAATTTTACAGCATTCCACATCATACAGAGGAATATTTTTGGTCTGTTTATGGAAGTTACAACCATCCTTTCCACTTGCACAGCATCATTCTCATCCATCCATCAACTTGTATCTCCTCTTATGTCCTCTTGGCCAAGAATTCCCTATTAATTTCGATTACATCATATATCCACACTTATACCGTTTCCTTTTCAGCCACTTAAAATGACTATCTTCAAGAAGAACTTCACAGACTATGGTATAAGAAAAATTCACTGATTTTTCTCTGCAAAGTTGACTCAAGGAAATAAAAAGTTGGATCCAAGTTGTAGAAGTAAAAAGGGGTAGGCGTATTATCTAATGCAGGTCGTGCTGCAATCTGCAACGTTTGTAGGCACATTTCGTAGTTTCCCCACAGTTCATTAAGACATAATGACTCAATCTTCACCAGACTGGGAAGAAGAGGGTAAGCTGAAAAGGAAAGAATAGTAGTCACCTCTTTATTGGTCTCAATAATAGGGAAAAATTTCTTCACTTTTTGGTACTCCTTTAATAGTTCTGCAGTGGAGGGGAAGTCGCCATCATCTTAATCAAGCGTTGAAGAGTCGAAGGAGAAATGAAAGGCATGAAGGAGACAAGGAAGTGGAAGACTTACTAAGAAACGGATTTTCTTCTCTTCACTTATTTATTTCCAATTCAAGGTTTATGCCACGCTAGAGAAGAGAAGAAGAGCACGCGTGTCCATCTATTATGGATAGAGATGTTAAAAATTCTAACAAGTTTCCTCTCTCCATTATATTGGCGTTGAGTGTGCTCCACCCGGTGCACGTACCTCGATTGTATGGACATTCGTCCCTCATTTTATACTCTCTTGTCAAGGGGATTTCAAGGATAAATATTATAGTGGCAATGGGCAAGAGGTAACGATGTACGTCTATATTATGAGTAAGTTAGTATTCCTGAAGGTGGCTATTTTATAAAAAGATATTCCTCTTGAGTGGCATATGTCAGTCCACTCTAAAGCGGTTACGTTGTTAGCATTAGCACTCCAGATCTACACTGATACAGTATTGGTGGCGCTACGCCTATCTTCTTGCTTGTGAATAATGGATAAATGACACCCTGTGGCCTAATTTTCTGCAACAGCTTTCCCCTTCCACTCGTGTGGGAGAAATGCATATAGTAGCTATGTAGATAGCGTCATAATACTTATGCAAGGATTACTGGTTTGGCTAGGGTACATTCTTATCTAATAATAATGTACACAATCGTAGCCCACCAAAGTTAGAAACTCGACTGGTCCAAAACTCTTTTCCACTACAGAAGCGTTTGTTTCTTATACACATGACATTGCAAATTTTTCTTCTACTTCCATTTACAAGTTTGCCTCACTCTACTGTAAGGGGCTTCTCAAACAGGAAAAAATGTTTTCTCTTCACTATTCGTTTCACACCCTGTGCTTGATAAAATACTTCAGTACTTACTTGCGCCCGGACTTTAGGTATGACGACTGGTCCAAAACTCTTTTCCACTACAGAAGCGTTTGTTTCTTATACACATGACATTGCAAATTTTTCTTCTACTCCCATTTACAAGTTTGCCTCACTCTACTGTAAGGGGGCTTCTCAAACAGGAAAAAATGTTTTCTCTTCACTATTCGTTTCACACCCTGTGCTTGATAAAATACTTCAGTACTTACTTGCGCCCGGACTTTAGGTATGTATTACACTATTACTAAAGGAAGCACGCAGGCTTTTTTTCAAACAAAATGAGTACAGCAGAAAAAAGAGGCAGAGACAGTGAAAAACAGACGAATTTATTACATCGGTCAACGTTCCATGAATAAAAGCATCGTCGTATTCTATCGCCGAGCTCTACGTACACTAAACATGACTTGGCTCATGTATATTTTATCATCTTTATTTTGGAAAACCTGATGATTTACTGCTTATAATTTTTAGTATAAAATAGCCATCCAGGCTCCATGTCACCTTAAAAGATGTATATTTTTCTCAAACGTAGTGCGATCCTTTTTCATAACTGGAACAGATCTCAAATAATGAGCAATCCTGATGAAGCTGATCTACTTTTTTTTAAAGCACTCATTTGGTCTAGGTTGACAAACATAATCAAAATTGTTCTTGTTGTAGCAGTGTGCTGTGCATGACAATTTTACAGAACTGTAGATAGTCTATCCTCGGTTTCAAATTTCTCTTCCTGTCATTAGGGAAATAATTTACCTTGCAAGGTTCACAGAAATGCCATTTTTATTCTCGTGGTGGTTATTTATCCCTTATCCTGGTGAAATATTAGTGGAGGAGGGTGGGGAGGGATGTAATAGCCTTTAAAATCGTACAAAAACACAACTTCTTTGCAATAAGTCTCTTCATAGTAATATTTTGCTGTGAAAATAAATTTATACAGCAGTATTTCCTTTCGCCCACAACGATTTCGTTTATATGCACTTTTAAAAAGTTGCATCTGAATTACTTGTGTGTAGTATGTGCCCATGGAGGTGTATATAAAACTAAAACTTCATGTTGTGCTCCCAAAGTCTTTCCCCTTTTAGCTCTTGGCCTCACATTTTAGACTCAGCTGCTGCTCATATATCAGGATTGGGCAAAATAAAAGCTCATTGATGCGAGATTTTTTGTAATACAGATGGATAGACTCCCAGCCACTATAACTAAACTGGTGTGCATGAAATGC
>VYYJ01001801.1:13401-26933 GCA_021029165.1 Cyphoderus albinus
GAGTCAGACAAAATGGATAACAAAATAGCTGAAAAATTCGACAAGATAGATACCAAAAGAAAGAAAGACGAATGCTTCAGATTTTTATTTCTCTATTTTCGTTCAGTACCTATAGTATTCACTGCTTGGGCCTTAAACTAATGCATCACCTTCACTCCTACGCGAAACTAAACGTAGTGATCTCCGGTTTAAATAGAGCTTTTATTTCGTTAACTGGAAAACTAAAATGTTTGCTTCCCACATATTTTCTCATTGTTGCCACACTCCCCTCTTCCATTCCATCACCTTGATTTTTCGGCATTGCTCATTTCTCTTTCTTTGCTCAACTAACACGTAATTCCTTGCAGCAGAACATGTTGGGTCGGCAAATGCCAAATGAAGTGAAGGCGGGCAGCGTAGGACCAAAAGCGGAAAAAGCTCAAATGTTCTGTATTATCCAACTTCCAACTCATCCACTCGCTTGTTTTTGCATTTTGTTGAGTAAAATTGTAAAATATCACAACAGAAGCCCTCATTGGACTGGAGTTGGTTTCGATTTACTTTTAAAACTTTACCTTAAATAATACACATGCAGTCATAAAAATGATAAACTTGTCGTTTAAAAACCAATTTTCAGGGTGAAAGCAAAGTACACACTCACTAATGACAGAAGCACCAACATAATATATTGTAGGTACATCAGCCTGCACATTTTAAAAGTTTTTTTTTGTAATTGTGCATTTGAAACGGTATTACAGTTAACACTCAGTATCAAGTTGATACTATCAACACATTCACATCTTGATGAATAATGGAGAAACTGTCGTATTATAATATCTTGCACACAGAACTCTGCTTATCTCTTAAAACGGGTCCCTCGTAGTCAGTCAGCGAATCTTAACAGTTATGTTTCGTGATATTAGAAAATATTATTCTCACTCGTTACTACTAAATTCAAGCCTACTTTTACTCTCTCCACATTCAGGGGAGTCTGCCTCTTGTAGTAGCACAGTAGGTTCTCGAGGAAGTTCTCGAAATCCAAAATGCACGTAAAAGAGTAGTGGCAGTGACACTGTTGCGAAATCATGGCAATAATAATATTAAATGTTGTCTGAAGTTCTATGTCCGTTAGAAGAAGTTGGAAAAATTATGCAATCTGCTAAGTACACACACTCATAGCAATAAAAAAGTCAGCTTTTATGTAAGTAACAACACAGTAGTGAAAGTTACATATTATTATCATATTCCTCTATATTGGTGTCGTAATGTGCAGCACCACTGCCTAATAATGATAATAGATGCAGCAACACACATTATACTAGTGGCAGCATTAGCATCTGTCTACGTCTGTACATTCTTCTGCTTCGTTACTCTACGAGCCGTTTTTCTACTCGCTTCTCAAAGAAAAGCAAAAGAAAGAGGAGCGGGCACTAAGCAAACGTTACTTGACTTATACTTCTCTACAATCATTTCATTTAACATGAAAGCTGGAAATTCTCTGATGTACACACATTTATTTGTCTACTCTCCTTGCCTGCGTGTATGTATGCTGGAGACAGATTGAAGATTTTAACTCTTTTTCTCCATTTTGGCTTCTGGGTAGTAATTCCCAAGAAATCCTTGTGTCTCATAGTCTCATTATTGCTGCTACGACCACCCTGACTTTTTACATCTCAAATATTGCGTTGCCGCCCCTCCAGTGCTACACATTTCACAGTACATAAAATGGCATGTACGAGCAAGTTAGAGGCAAAGCCATGCAGAGTCAATTTTTCATGTTGGGAGCTTACACGTGGCTCGTGGCAAATAACAAGAAACTACCAAGGAGGCTTTCGAGCAGTAAAAAGAACACATTTTCTTTAAATTCTTTTTTCTCTCTCCACTCGAGTGCAGAATGATATTCACAAAAAAGAGAGAAAAGGTCGCTTTTGCCTTTTAGTATAGCCAGTGGATTGGTATAATTGGCCGTATAACGAAGCATATGTATTAACAAAAAGCACTATTTAATAACTGGTGATTTGAATCAAGTGATACAGGAAAGGTTTACTACGATACAGTAACGATAAAAAGCAAATTGGAAAGTGTGAATGCATGAAAAAGCGAATTTTCTATATAATATAGAATATACATTTTTATAGTACTTTTCTACCTCTTTCTTTGGTTTCTTCTGAAACTCCAGTCAGAAGCATTTATTCATTATTAATTCACGTATTGCTCCCAATTCCAATAATCCAAAGCATCCATGAAGCCACAAAAGTAGTGCACCCATTAAACATACACTTGTATAAAACTACAGTAGCTGTATGTAGTAGAATTACGTTAGAAACTATATGCAATTTTTCGTTTTGCAAACTCTGTGAATAAGAGAATTTTAGTGAACGGAAAAGTACAAATATCTTTCTTCTCTTTGTTGTTGGCCTTGCTATTTGTTGGATTGAAACTGTGTAGATCCTGTTGTACTATCTTTCTACCATGGTTGCCATCATGCCATTACGAGGCAAAATTCAACATAAAGACGAGACCAGGACAAAAGATGGTTTAGAGGACCACGTAAAAGAACCCAGTTGAAAGTATAGCTTTTACCTGCTGGATACTTATGCTCGTGTTCATCACTTGATGTCTTCATAAACATCATCACTTCAATAATATCATATAAGTAGCTATAAAGGTTTGTTTAGTTCTTTCAGACTAATACAGATAATATGGAGCACTTTGACTTTCTTTTCTTTGCCTTTTGTCTGCTTACTGGACCCATTGAGTTCAAGTGCGCAAGAATTACCCTGTTGGCCGTACACTGTACGAAGTGAGTTGTATGAAAACTCCTATTTTCCCTTTCTTAGGCCCAAACGTATAACATTGGTAAATGGGGTAATAGATAAAAAGGACCAATTTCCCCATTCTCTGCTCTGTCTGACTGACTTGACTTTTCTTTCATTCAAAGTCAAACAATCGTCGTAAATATAATATAAAATTCATACATTTCATCTCTATTAGAAGCAAGGTAGTTATATAGGCATTTTCGATTTCATAGTTAGGTACTTAACGAATTCCTAACAATACACAAAAGGGCAGCACATAAAACTCAATGTATGCAACAGCCAAAGAAGGAGAAAACGATGACGATTTTACACTTTATTGTGGGGACATTAGTATACCTACGGCTCTTCTATTGTTATTAATGGATGAGTATATATAGGTAGACACTTATTTGGCGTATTGAGAAAACAAGGCCACGTTATTTTTCTTTGACTTCTTTACCCTTTTCCATAAAGTCCCTTTAGATTCGGTATAAAGCGATATAACTAGATGTGACCATTATTGTGCATTATAAGAATGAATACTTACTCAAATGGCATGTAAAAAGTTGGGAGTGAAAGTAGAGGAACGAGAGCAATTTTTAGGTCGCTGACAGTCAAGTCAAAAAGGTTTTGGTAGACCACTAACATCATCATCATCGTCATCGTCACTTTCGCGATCGAAAGGAGTCCATTAGTTCCCCTTCACTCAATAGGATACCATTTTCTTTTCCTCTTTTCCACAGAAATGAATGGCGATACCGTAAGAGATAGAAAGAAAGAGAATTGGACAAAGGCAGGAATATACGACTTGTGCATATTTTTACCTTTTCCAGTGAAAGATCCTTTCCGTTTTGTGTCTTGTTAACCTTGAGCTATCTTTAAAAGGAAACTAAAAGAATTGTTCAGAGCATGTGTGCCACAGGAAAGCACATTTATTTTGCAAGATCCACACAAGTTCTGCGAGAGCTGTAAAATACGTAAATGAATGAATGAAAATTGTATGGGTTTCAATCTCTCTATTGAAAAAATGTCTCCATGTCCCCGAATTTCATTCAGGAATGAAACATTATGCTTGCCCAATGATCTTCCATTTAAATGATTTGCTCAGATGCTATAACGGCCTGTATAAAAATTTTAGAAAAATCAGCATAATAATATGGCATTTCAATACGGCCTCCAAAGTTATAAATAGATAGCAATTCCAGGCCCAACCATAAGAGACAATTTTTGTAAGAGCAAATTTTACTGCTTTCTACTTGAGTTTTGAGAACGCTCAAGATGGTAATGATGAAAAGCAGCGCATGAGTAATGTGGTTACTACTCCGTAGTATCTGAAATTCACTGCGCAATTCGTTACTTCTTTTCTTCGTTATCCTAATGGAAAAACGCCGGAAGGAAGAGAGGACAAGAAAGTTTCCACATTGGCAAAGAAATCCTATAGGAAAATATACAAGAAATTGATAAGTACTTCGGATGCTACTCTTTGGCAGCCTCTTCGTATGAACTGAAGAATGGTTAACTTGTGTAGCACGTTTACGCGCAATGTGTTAATTGTTTTGCTCTTACATCAAATTTCAAGACATGGTCGTTTTTGCTTTAATTTTCACAAAACTCGGTGATGACCATATACTATATGTGTACAAAGGCAACTTACAAGATAACAAAAGTCATACAATCCCTATTTTGGCGATTCCACATTTGGTGTGGCGACAGTCGTGGCATCAACCCACGAAATCATTCCTAAGAAAGGTGCGAAGTGGGAAACATGAGCCACACATTTAGTTACCACAGCCACGTTACCGCGAAGAAAACCATCTGACATAACGAAAGTACTCCTATTTTTCCCCAAGTCACACTTACTGAAAGTCAGAGGACGAATTAAGATGGAAAGACCGAGAAGAAGTCCAGAAAGTATCTAAGCGTCTGTTCATAGTAGTTAGTTGAGCAAAGTCTTTTCTTGGTAAGTTGACTGACATGCCCATCTACAAGTTCAGTACTCCAAGCTTGCTTATGCCAGTCAACTTCGCCTGCCCAGAAACTCCGTGGAACGGCAAACTTGGGTAATATACGGTTTAGAAGGAAACGAGCTTATAAGAAGACTAACACCTCTTTCCTGTCTCATCGGCGAAACAACTTTTTTCTCTCAGAACACGAAAAAGTCACTTCTTGGTGTAGAGTACACCAACAAGGAACACCAAAAAACTTTTTCTCTTGTGCTTTATTCAAGAACTAAATGAAGGAGTGTGGGATTGTGATGTTATTACATGTTGAGCACAGCAAAAAATAAGAAGCAACTTAAACAGCATCAAATGATATATAAAGCAATTGTCCGCTTACTTTCCTTGCTCTTGCATGCTTGCCTTTCTCAAGAAAAGCAAGCAACATTGCAATAATATTGTATCATGGACTCAAGAGTACAATAATAATACAGATACGCGCTACATATTTATTACCGTACACGCTACGCACCGTGCACACACACAACACACACCACGCACTTTTTCTTCGCAACCAAGATCGTTTTTATTCACTAAAAAGTTTTGACATGCGATGCGATACGGAAGTGTCTGCGAGAAAAGTGAAGAAGTTTTTCTTCTTTTCACTTGTGCCTTATTGTGCTGTTTTTGTGAGTACGAGGCACACGGACGTTCAAAGTACCAGTCGCTGGCGGCTCGTTGACTGGCGGTATGCTTAAACCTATTACTTAAGTGTACTGAGCAACTTTTCCTCTTTTCTTCTTTATTTTCCTTCTTCTACTTTATTTCCAATAATAATAACGATTTTGGTTCTACCGAGTCGGCCGCTTTGAGTTTCATGTTTATGTAATGTGTAATGTAACGCTGCAATAATATTCATACGAGGTTTTCATGAGAAACTCTATTATTATGACTTGTGTAGCAGAAAAAAGCAGAAAGTATCCGCAAAAAAGTTAATTTTTTCTCTCGCACTTTTTCTCACTAACACAAATGGACGCATTCCTCAGAAAGCACAAAAATCCACCAACAAGGCAAAAAACTCTTTTATTGACTATGCTTCTGTTTTCCTCTCCTGCTCATTTTTCGCCGAAACCAGGCAAAGTCAATTTAGCGTTTGCTTCCTGCCGTGGCCGCTTAAAAGTACACGTTAAGCCCATAAGCTTCTCCGAAGTATTCAATATGATGGAAAAAAGAAAGCAAGAACTGAGAGTGTCACTGTATTCTTTTTTGCACTACACAGTAGGACAATTTCGTATTAACAATCTAGAATCTCACCCAAGAAAACCCAAAACAAAAGGCACAGCCCAAAAAGAGTTAAAGTAAGCATAATGCAAAAAGCGGCATCGGATTTTGCCGGATGGAGTACGAGATAAATATGAAGAAATAAGAGTGAAAGAAAAAGCTTGTGCTTAAAGTTAGGCAGTAGCGTGAATGTATCTTAAATTGATGGTGGGTTGGTGAGTTAAGAGGCTGAAATAATAGCAATGCGTAATGCTATACGAAATGGAGAAAGTACAACGAACACTCTGGCTCATACGGCTCACTGCACGTTTTCCTAACACACTTCCTCTCTCTCAACGTGCGTTCGCCACCCACCCAAAATACCATTTTATATGTACATAACGACTTATGTATACTTATTTCTGCCAACCAGACATTGTCTTATCTCTGACTAACAGCAGAAATGAGCAAGAGAAGGAAAGGACAAAAAAGTCGAGAGTTAGACAAAAACGTTATTTACTCCAGCACTACCGAAATGATAGTGAGCTCAAGAAAAAAACTTATATTTTAAGAGGGTTTTAGCTGTCGACTTCCGTCTTATTATTGCTACTCTTATTATTAATACAGAAATACTTTTTTTTCTTAGTAAACGCAAGTGCCGAATCTTGCTTCGGGGTTAAAGCTACCTATAGAAATGATGACGGTTTATTTCACGATTCATAAAGCATTCTACTAGCAATGGAGTACAACATCTCAAGGCAAAGTCGTATGCGAGGAATCATTACTACGTCTGTAGCAGCTGTACACCTTTTATTTAAGAAGTCCGAGGAAAATGAGACGTAAATGTTGATGGAATCCAACCATCCATTCGTTTATTTATTCATTTCTTAGCTTTAGTCTTTTAAGGAGCTTTTTATACTTTTTATTCGTCTACTTAGACACCACCGTTTTCCTTTCCCAATATTACTAGATGAGGTTTGGAATGCGGCCTTGGCTATTGTGGAAAATTCTGGAGAAATGAATCAGTATGCGAAAAAGATGGATAAACGTTTTCTGAAGAAAAATGGTTCATTTCCTTCGTGTGAAGTATTATTATCATTATTATTTCTGCATGGTTTTCTATTTTCTTGCTCTTAAAAATCCAGTGTGATGTGACGATCATTTATGCTGCCGCTGCCCTACTGAAAGTAAACCACTTGCTCTACTTTCCGCCACTGTTTTTGTTGTTTGTCACACAGTGTAAACTTTACTTTTAATAGAAGTTGGAAACAAGTGGTAGCTGGGGAAGATGAGTGTGCACAGTGGCACGTCCACGCAAAATGTATGTTACTTCTAATCTGCACGGAGCTACCTATTTTGAGCAGAATAGAAGGGCAGCACGAATGAGAGAATCAAAACAAAATGAATGTTTTTAGGCTTGAAAAGTTTAAGAAACAAGAAAGGGGAAGAATGGATTTTATAATAAGTAATAGCTATAATAGCAATAATAATGATGTCCATGATAATGATAGCAAGCAGCGAACACACCAGACTTCCTCGCACACACCATCAGCAGCAGCTAAAGTGTAATAATAATGCGGATATGGTATTTCGTATCGTCGTCTTCTTGAATGATTATTATGTGAGCTCACGTACTTTACGTTCTCCAGGCATGAGTGTGATAAGTGCTACTTATTCTTATTATTTCACCATGATATACCTATTCTAAACACATAATCAGAGAATATGTAGCATAAGGCAATCCCCCAAGCAAAGTGGACCGGAGGCATGTACAACGTTCACATTATCGTAGATTTTTCTTGGGAGCCCGTAACCGGGTTGCCCGAGGTATGTATATTCGCTGCAGAGATTTTAAGGAGGGCGCCTCAAGGAGACTAATAATGACGATGATGGTGACACAGGCATTAGCAGCATTGTTTGTTAATCTGAAAAAAGGGCAACGCTGCACAAGCATTTCCTTTTTCTTACCAGAGTTCCACTCCAATTTTCCCTTCTCAAAACACTTACATCTTCTCCTTTGGTGGATTTTAAATCTTAAAAGAATAAAAGTAAACGAATCTTGGTGGTGGCATCTTGTGTCCCACTAAAATTTGTAGAGGAAAAAATATTTTCTTAGAAAATAATGATGATGTTGAACAGCATATCTAATAATAACTTTTCTCTAAGCAAACCCCGCTTCAGTGCCTGTTTCAAGATGATGAGGACCCTATGTCATAAGACTGCCTACTTCATATTAATAGCACTGAGAACTTCCATTGTGCTCTGAGTTCCGTATCCACTTTCGGTTATTTATGTAAATTACTAAATGAATTTCTTGTTTGGTTTGTTTTCAGTGATAGGGCACGCTTCAGATGGAGGAGGGGGAATGAACCGAAACGCAGGCCCTTCTGCTTCTTCGTTTTCATCTTCGTCATTCTCATCCCCGTCATCATCGTCATCGTCAAGTAGTTCCTCATTCAGTCTGAGTCCTCCTCTGTTGGGCACAAGGAGCATAACGAGTAGTAGTAATATTAATAGTAATAGCAACGTGCTAGTGGCAGCTTCAGCAATGGCGCTAGCAGCACCAGCAGCAGCATCATCATCAGGGGACCGAGATTTAGATGCCATTATAACAGGGCCACCAGCAACGGCCGACCTCGCCACAGCACAAGTACCGTCAGAGAGCCCTTTACTTCCCACACATCAGATTCATTTGCAACAGCAACAACAACCGCCTAGGAAAAACTATCCCTACATTGACAAGGTAGCGTCGCCTAATGTGACTGCCTTGCTCGGCAAAACGGCGTACCTCAGTTGCCGAGTCAAAAACTTGGGAGATAAGACTGTAAGTTTACTTTCACTTCTTATAGTATTGTTATACATACCGTTGCATCATAACCCAACTTATACATTTCAAAGTACTCCAATCCGACAAAATTTTGTTGTAAACAAAAATTATGTATAAAGTTTATATGATATAATGTTTTGCCATGTGCACATTTTTGCAATTGCTGAAAATATCCTTTTCACTTTTTTATCTACATATCACAAGTTTATAATACCGTTTCGCTTTTCTCCGCTCCTCATCGCCGTTATCTTTGTCGTTATTACGTAAACAAGGCAAGACTGTTTGATGGAACAGTGAGGAAAAAGTGTAATACCAGAGTAGAAAAACATTTCTTCGCTGTTTTATTGAGCTCGTTGAAATGGTCCTATACTTTTGTGTCTCCAAAAAATAATAATACTCGTCATTTTATTTTTGATTACGGTAGGAATCATCATTTAAAAAAAACAAAAATGCAACTTGGCGAATAACTGTTGCAAATAAAAATAAAAACTTTGAAATAAAAAAGGCACGGTAAAAAGTTTATACTTTAGTTTATTATTCCGAAATTTTGGTAAATGTAACTAAAAATCCTTAAGAAAATGGTGGCACCAAAATTTGGGACAGACTACAGCATTGAGATGGTAAAACACGTTCCATTTATTGACTCACAAATATGAAAACTTTTAAAAGTTTATCCATTTCACAAAGTCTTCATGTTGATGAGCTGGTTACTACCATTCTGCCAGTGTAGAATTTAACTAAAATGCTATTGGCCCACTTTCCCACGTACATTTCATTTTGAAATCCTACCCTACGCCGTTAAGTTTGCATCAACTTTTAACCCCAAACTGAAACAATAACACTAGTAAATGTTCAAATACCTGAAAATGTTTTCATTATATTTAGTTACCTTCATTTATCACTTTAAAACAAACTAGGTAATCACTAAACGAAAAACAGAATGATAGAGGAAGCGAGCCGAAGTTGGAACAAAGCGACAGACATGAGTCAAGAACCGAAAATAATATACTTCGTGTTGTATGGCAAAGTTTTACATAGTAATAATAATAAAAATAATCGCACTTGTATTGCTTACTAAGCGTAGAACTTCATTTATAGACTTGTCATTGCTATTAATGCTTAGAAAAGTTTACAAAATGCGTATCTCTTCATGCCATACTTCAGATGTTTTCTTTCTTATGGACATTATTACAGTTGTCATCAGATCACACATAGTACTGTTAGCAAGTCCCTAAAATACTCAATATGTACATACTTTAAATAAGATCTTATGTTTTTGTGTTGTGAGGAGAAGAAAGTGCGTTACTTACTCATGCATACTGATCATTATGCATAAAAATATTCAACATTTTGTGATTTTATTCATATATAACTTACAGTTTCAACATACGGAAAAATTTAATGAGGCGTATTCATACAGTTCTGGCTCGGAAGTCGAAACGTCTGAGGCTATCTTCACGAACACACAAATAAATGAAATGCATTCAATATCAAAACAACAGCTGCGGGTCGAAATAGCAGCTAACGCAAATATTTATTTGGTATGTTGAGGTTTTAGTAGCTGGCCAAACTGGCTTAATATTTTCATAATATTGAGTATGTATAATAAAATTATACCTACGAGCTACTTACTGTGTGTGTGCGTGCTCACAATCCGTTCTTTCGCCGTTTCGACTTCAGTATTACTTTTTCCTTTATCGATGATGTTGATTAAGTTTGGCCAATGTATCACTTTCTCTATCAGTGTGGCAAAGAGTTTCTCGGAACTTTATTTTACAAAAGTAAAAAGGAAGCAATGGCACTTCCTGTGTAATTCAATATTGAACTCAGTGCACAGTCACACGCATTCAGCAGAGAAGCACCTTTTCGCACACAACAAGTATTTTACGTACATGCAGTGATTTAGTACAAAAACTCAAATATTTCTTGCTTGACATGACACTTGAAAAAGAAATTGGAAAAAGTAAAGCAAAGGAAGTTTTTTAAAAGGAAAGAAAGAAGCGGCAAGTAAAATGAAATAGCATACATAGCTCAAATGTAGTGACTTTTATGGACAAAGTCGAAGAAAAACGCCATATTTATATAAAATACAACCGGCTCAACAATTTATATCTACAACTCTTGTCACAGACTCTCTCGCCTGCCTATCATTATTACCATGTATTAGTATTATTAAAACTTTTTAGTTCGCATTTTATAAGGTCTTCGACTAAAGTAGCAGAGAAACTAGACAGAGAAAAAAGAGTGAGAGAGAGCACCCTCCTGAAAACTCGAAGAAAAAAACTTGTTCGCCAAATGAAAACTCTCCGGTGTGCATACTATATAATATACGTACTTTAATGTGTGCACCACTTTCTCTTGTATAAGTGTAAGTGAATGAAAGGCAACGAACCAACAAAAGGCCTATCTGTCTATCTATCTACATGAAGCTCAATCAAAGTCAGTGATTCGTCGTCACCCTCGTTTGTAGTCGCAGACATCCTCACATACCTTCAGACTACAAGGCGCTTTGTCTCCTTCCACCGTTAGAATACACACGTAGAAGAAGTAGAAAAGAATCTGATAGACTAACTATGAATGAATGAACTTCAAGGCTTTTTTGCAGGCTTCAACTTCTTTGGCTTTTCTTCTTCTCATCATTTGTAACTTGAATGTACTATGCACACATTCCTTCCTAGAACCAACAGTGTATCGTGAATTGTGTTGATAATGGTCATTATATGAAAGAAAAGCAAAACTGTTTTATGAAGCAAACTTAAACAGACCTTAAAGAAAAGGAAGGTTTTTTAAATTTAAAGAAAGTGACACGTGGCGTCATATAAACGTACATAATTCATGCTGTAGAAATGTTGCACGGTTCATATACAATAAATAGGTTTGCTGCAAACTTTTTGTTTAAACAACACAAGAATGAAAATTATGGATGGGCTTCATTGTGACCCTTTTTGAAAAATAAGCTAAACTTTTTCAATTGATTTATCCAGAGCAAAGTTTTAAAGAAAGCAGGAGAGCCACTCAGGTCATGTGAAAATAAATGATATGATACACCATTCGTAGAGAGTCCATATTTTTCAACTTGAAAAATCAGTTCAGAGAAAATTTTGTGAGAACGAAGTGTGCACACGAAGGTAATATACGCATATTTCGGAGAAAATATAAAAACTAGCAAAAGAAACAGTTTTTGTAACAAGTTAGGAGATACAAGATCCTTTTCAAAAATAAATCAAACACTAAACCTTAGGAAGAAGCTTAGACCTAAAAAGAGAAAGATGTTGAACTGAGGTCGTAGCAATATTTCTCATGCAGGTAGTGGATATATCATGATCCTTGACAATGCACATCTTAAATTTCTCGTTTGCAATGTATCATTACTACATAAAAACTAAGTAGGTTTGAAACTCTACACGGACGAAAACTGAATAAAGTCACAATTCACGCCAAAAAGGTAGAAAATCTCTATCGTCGACTACAAAAGAATGTGGTTCATTGTGCACACTCTGTTGCTGTTCTTTTGTGAGAGCTGAGCTCTATCTTATATAATATTGCTATTGCTATCTCTTGCTTTTAAAAATGGCCATATCTTTGTCCGGGATATAGGACACTACATCCAGCAACGTCAAGATTCTAAGCTGGCATATAAATATATAGTGTCACTTATACCCACCTCCTTTATTCTCCTCAGTGTGCCAATGTCTGTCACACCACATGGTTATCTTCCTTCATATATCTGCAGGTTATGTTATATGTAATTCAAACAAGTCAGATAGAGCAGATGTAAAAATAAAATACGAAACAAGATCTCCCTGCAAAGCTTTTTACTGTATACATTTCGCTGATTGTTACTGTGTGTAAGAGATACACGTGCATATATGAAAAGGGATGCGTCTTTGAGTTTCTTTTTGCCTTCATGCATTGTAGACACACACGCGCTTATTTTCATGTTTGACTTTTCTCTTTCGCCGCTCCACATATATACATTACATGTAAATGATATGATAAGACTAACTTTTTCAGTCGTATAAAAGTAGAGAAACGCTTTCTTTCCTTGGACTCCTTGTACCTCACATGTATTTCAAAGCTGAGAAAAATAAGGGGACAACGAAACAAGTGCATGTTTATGGAAATCATGTTTTCTCTCTCTCTCTCACTTGCTGGCTCTTTGGAGAAAGCAAGCATGTACGTAAGCAAGCTGTGTTAGAAAAAGTGAGATTTTTCTCTTTGCTTCTTTTTGGGACACGGGAGTGTAAGTACTCGCCATGACTCAATAAGGAGTGTAGCAGACAAGACAAGACCCAGAAGCCCAGTAGAATACATTCCGCTCCATATCACTGAGCACATTACCATTCCTCTTGCCCATCCTTAAATTCCTTCAAAATTTGTAATGTTATATAAAGATAAAACTGTGAAAAACGATTCTAGACACTACAGTTTCACTACCATCACTGACAGTACAGTGTTTTGGTGTCATAATACACCAACGAAAACAAAAGAAATTTTTATAGGTTAAAATCAACATTTCGTGGACACAGAGAGTTGAAAACAGAGAGGGAATGAGGCTCATTGTTTTTATCTGCATCGGACAGTGGTCATAGTGCTGATACGGCTATGCGTCTAATTATACTGCACATTGCAGGTGACAATACGACAATAGAAATAATGCATATTGCACGAAAGAATATTTATGACCCTTCCTCCTAGTTAGTATTCATGCACGCGTTCTCATTCAAAGTT
>VYYJ01001802.1:0-26922 GCA_021029165.1 Cyphoderus albinus
ATATATGCATACTTCCGTTTTTTAGTAAAAATATTCCCAGTCAGCACTTTTACCGGAAAGATGACGAGAAGAGTAAATCCACATTTAGTCAAGGCTAAAGAATGCGCGCAAAAATCTCAGGAGTCACAAGTGACAAGTAGCAACGTTGACATCAATTCGTTAACTTCTACAACATCCAAAGAAACTCCAAAGGAAAAGATAAAGAATCATGCGGGTGATGAAAAGATTTCCTCGGATGAGCTTTCATTGCTTTCTCATTCAGAGCTCATTTCAGAGGTACGTGTTAGCGTTATGCTCTCAAAATGAGATCCTTTGGAGCATTCTTTAATTAACCGTTGACAATTAATATTTACAGCTGAAAAAGGCCCGTGCTAAAATTGAGCACTTGGAAAGCATAGTACAGGTGCAATCTTCGTTTGAACAAATGATTCATAAATCCGATTTCCAATCTGTAAACTCCCTTCCTGAAAATGAATTCACAAAGGGAAAAGGTGCGATTTTCTCTCCTGGAAAATCAGGTGAAAACCCACGGTTTGATACAACCAATGAAGGAGGACTGTTTGTAGCCTTTGAGCACAAAGGAGAATTTCTCAACTGCGACGAAGATCTTTCTTTACTATATAAATGCGCCAACGATGAGCCTAACGACAATTTGATTGAAGAGATCTCATGGAGAAATGAAGAGGATGATGATGACTATGACGATTTTCCTCTAGTGCCATCACCGCTGCTCAACACACCTCCATACGAGTACATATTTCTGACTAAGGAAAACGAGGCAAAATTTCGTATTTTCTTAAATCCAAAGTTGAATAAAGTTTTTCAAGAGGAATTTCTCAAGTTAAGAAAGCAGGAGGAAATACAAAGTGCAAGCAGTAATTCTCACGAAACGGGAGAAAAAACTCTTTCATCGACAAACCGCATTAACTGCAATGACACAGACGTTTCTCATTCTCTGTCGCGGGCGACTAGCAACAAAAAGCAAAGCTCAGACTCAGAACATCATGTTAAAGATCCATCTTCTACTCCCAATATAATTCACTGCTTCGATCCCTCCGATGTGGATCTGGAACTGAAGAAAATTTTCATGGAAAAGCCCCCAATCACACACAAAATTGTAAGAAGAAAGTCGAGGCGTGAGAGAGGTTCCTCGGTGCCTGGAATTGATTCCTACTACGGCACCAAGGACATCGATAAGGTTGGGCATGCAAGTTACTTTATTCCTACTTTGACTGAGTCGGAAAGGAAAGGTAAAACCTTTTACATTACATAATTCATTGAATTTCTTTTAAAATTGGGGAAACAATTTAATTTTTTCCCTAATATTTAAGCAATTGGATGGAAACCTGAATACCATTACGGGCATTGGAAATACTCCGCACTGAATGTGCCAAACCAAGCTGCAAATCAAATTTTTTTACATCCTCATCCTCAAACGGAAAAGGAAGCAGCACAATCGAAGCATACCTCTCTGCATCAGAACAATGCAGCTTTTCTCTCACAAAATCCCCTGCATCAAAAGGAAATAGATCTCTCCGAATCATTGCTGGGAGAAAGTTCTATCGAGACTCTGCCACAAAAAGTCACTTCCCCCTCCCCACTATATCGCCAACATCACCATCACCACCCTACTTGTAAATATTTTCATGAAGAGGTTATCTCAGACCAGGAAGACACTCTAAGTTTCATAACTTTATCCGGCAGTTCAGGAAATGCCACACAGTCGTGTCATATAATCCCAGACAAAGGCACTCTACGCAAAATTTTGAAATGGATTTTGTCCTCCTGTACGAAACCGAATGTGAACTCAGAAGCCAGCCTTACAGAAACGGGAGGAAGTGGTATAACAGGTGAAATTATCTCTTGCAGAGAAAAAGTACAACCCGAAATTGAAACCATTGTAAGACCAGCTAGCAACATGACATTTCAAACTCTAACCAGTCAAACACAGATTGGATTAGAGGCAATGGGACTGAAGGATTCTGGGACTCAGCATAAGCAACAGCAAGTGACAAAGCTCGGCTCGAAAAATAATAACGGACATCAGAATCGGGAGTCTCCACAAAGTCATCACAATAGTCACAGTCACCACCACCATCATTTTGGTTTCTTTCACTGGAAGAACATTCTCGCTCACGTATCCAAGAGCAAAGAGTCAATGAGTGTGGTTGGGGGCGATGTCGTTGAATCCCACTTTGGGAGTACGGTCACTTCTCAATGTCTTGACCATCATTTTGGTTTCTTTCACTGGAAGAACATTCTCGCTCACGTATCCAAGAGCAAAGAGTCAATGAGTGTGGTTGGGGGCGATGTCGTTGAATCCCACTTTGGGAGTACGGCCACTTCTCAATGTCTTGATACGGTTCACGTTCTCGAAAATTTGTGCAAAAAGAAAGTGGCAGGAAGTGGAGGACAGGCAGATGCAGATGTTAATAATTCAGAAATGAGCTCGACAGAAGAGAGCAGTGATGATTCTAACGAAAGAAGCAGCAAAGTCGAAATACCGAGAAAGATTCGGAAGCAAAAGCAAACAAAGAGACTAAAAAAGTGGCAGGAAGTGGAGGACAGGCAGATGCTAATAATTCAGAAATGAGCTCGACAGAAGAGAGCAGTGATGATTCTAACGAAAGAAGCAGCAAAGTCGAAATACCGAGAAAGATTCGGAAGCAAAAGCAAACAAAGAGACTAAAACCGAGCAAGGCATTCACGAAATTGTTGACGCTAAAAGATCTTGGGTATGAACCAGATCAGCTAGACTTTGAAAAATTGCAAAGCAGTAATAATCCTAAAAACAATCAAATAAGAAAGATGATGGCAGTGTGATGAATGATTTATAAGAAAACAATCATGTTTAAAAATTATAACCTCAATTAAAGCATATTATTCAATTCCACATGATTTATAATTCTTGATACTTGCTGTAAGTACACTTCTTGGATTGATTGATTTATTATTCACCAGTTTCACATACTTTTTGCTTCATATAAATTCATATTAAAGCAAAACGAAATCCTTTCATTAATTTTTACCCAAAACTAATATTTTAATTGTTTTTAATCTGACAATCAAATGGAGCAGTTTAAAATTGTAGACATTGCGTCTTTAGTCGTAATTTTGTGCAAATTAATGTGAGTTTTATTCTGTAAGAGTCATCCATTTTTATCGCTTAAGTTGAAATTTATAATGAATCGTACCTAGGTAAAGGTGAAATGGGATACTATGTGACACATGTCATTCGATGGATAATTAGTCTTTAAATTCAGGAAGGAAACTTTTTATTGCTTATTGAGGTGCAATGGAGTAGTTGCATTCTCGTCATATACATATGTTCTGAGTGCTTCGTAGAATTTACAAGTTTGTTTTATTTAAGATAAAATTGTTTTTAAGCTTACATAAAATAGTTAATCGTTTAAAGGCGGCGATAGAAATTTGGAATTGTGCGATAGGAGTATATCCTATGCGTCACAGGTACGAACTAAACGTTTTGTAACGACTTCAAACGGAATTTCCGGTTTCTGATTTCAGTGGCTTTGTTATTGTAGCTGTTGATTTATTATCGTTATCGTGTTAATTTTCCATGTTTTGCCATACGCTGATACTTTGGTAAAGTATTTTTACAACTTTCAAATACTATTGTGAATATTGATTATCATTTATGTGATATTGTGGAAGAGTAATTTGCATAATAATCAGGGTTTACTTTTTGTAACAAACTGTGATACATTTTTGTCATTAGTCGAGTCACGAGCTCATAGTAATTCTACGTTTCGTATGTACCTCGATCCAAGAAACCAGGATAACTCTAAATGTGACATTGGGATCGACTATAATTTTATTTACTTTTTAGTAATTGTAAAAACAAAAACCGTATTTTAAATTCAAATTCTTATGATTGTGATACCACATCACTAGCCCGTCAAGGTCATATCTTCTGGATAGGGATTAGGGAATCTCGAGAGTTTCACCACAACTTTTGGCAGAAGAGGGTTTATTTTTTCGCAATTCAAACGGAAGTTTCTTGCATGCTATTTTTCTACGAAGCATGATTTCATCTGGTTTTTCCAATGAATCTTTGTATCGGTCATTTATGGACAACATGAGTTTTCTCTTCAGGAAACTTTTCATTTGGATCGATTTATCCACGCAGAATTCACATTTTGATTTGATTGACATTTGCAGTCTCGGAGAGTACAATTAGTGACAAGCTGCATTTTGTGGAGTCCCTCAATTTGTCATTCGGTTTCATCATTAATTATTCGAATATCTGATGGTACAATGAGTGATGATATGATAATTAATTCAAGAAATTTCCCTTTTATTGCGTTGCATCTTATTAAAAAGTGCCACGTCAATAAGATTAATGATTCTTTTAAAGGTATTGCTGAGCATGAAGAATGTTTACATGCATTTGAGACATGACCACGATTTAATTCACTCTTTGTCTTGTCACTGTCATCTTAATGCTAAAAACGATTAAATGCATAAAAATCCATCCAATGCAAAATATCCAAAGCGAAGCGATGCAGTTAGAATGAATTTAGGGGGAATTATTTGAATGTGCTTCATAGTACAAACTTAATTAATTCTGGGCGCTTCATATTTTCGGATCATCATTTAAAATTCGATAAAATTCCAACTTCCTTTTTAGGTGAATGTTCGGCATGTTGACGCTACAAATCTATAGTATTTATATACGCAGTTGTTCAGTGGAGTAATAAATTAAAGGTTTGTGGATTTCAGTGGAAAATTTATGCGGAGAATTATTGAATATATTACTGGTAATAAAACAGTCCTTGTCATATCCTTCTTGACCTAACAAATTTCTTAACATGACGCAGAAAACGTGCCTAACTCTAAATATGTTTTGATAGTCTTGTAAAATGCCAACATTTACAAATGTTTGCATTTAGTAATAGAATGGAATTATGGAATCAACATCAGCCATCAGCAAGCAAAAACGGGAGCAAACTGCCAATCCCCTTTGTTCTACTAGGATAATCCAGCTAGAATTTGCAGCAAGTTCGATTTTCAACAAGATATCGACAGCTAAACGTTGAACATGTCATTCATTTACCATCACTTTTTAAATTGCGTTAATCTTACAATAGATCATTAAAATGATAATGTGTTTTTTGAATTCTACCGAGGCACGTTGCCGAAAACTTACATAACAAATTATAATTTCACGATTGAAAAACTGAGCCGAATTAATGAAACTTAAAATACATGTTTGGTTACTAAACACAGCAATTACAATACAAATTATTCCAGGGTGCTGATTTCATTACTTCTGCTTAGATAACCCGGAGAAAATTGTGGATGAAAAATGATGAAGATTGTCATCCTAGTTCTGTCCCAAACGATTCCATCACGTCTGGAAATACTGCCGCACGTGCTTCATCTGTTCGTTAAATAGAAACTATTCCTTTTCCTAGTCATGCCCGCAAAGATAACTCACGAGTAAAAATAAGTCACTATTCTACTTTGTCATTTGAAAAGGACAAAGCTCTACAAAAACCACATTGTAATTTACTAATTCGAGTGGAAAACTATTAAATTTGGGCTGTTAAACATGTAATAAAATTCCTGAATTTGTAGCTGGAAAAGTATGACAAAGTGTCAATGAAAGTCAACAGATGCGTGATCTGTTTGTAATGTAATGGTAATGACATATCAGCATATGACATATGACATGATCAGCCTTTATGAAAACGCGAATTCAGTAGACAATTTTCATTGCACTAAAAAGATGTTCTTTATTAAATTAAAATGATAAGAATAATGGAATTTGAAATACGAAAACAGCACCAAAATAACTCTGGTTCATTCTGAATTGGAGTGCTGAATTGCGTCGCAAAAGTGTTTGTCGTCAGATTCTAAAATTGGCATGTTTGTTTGTTCAGGCCAATGTCAAGGTTAGGGCGATGGACGGGTCAATTTTATTCTGATGTCACACACAACGCGTATCATTATAAAGAAGCAAAAGTTTATACTATATAAACTGACTAAATCTGAATTTTGAAAATTGAGTGTTAGTGTTGCTAACAATGTGATAGTATCGCTGCATAATTCCAATTCAGATTTCCAAACAATGCCACAAAAACTTCCTTCCACTTGTCAACGTGTTGATGTGCAAATCAACCACTGTGTCAAGCCAAACCAAAGTAATACTGAACCTGGAAGGCTGGAAGTTAACAATCGTTATAAAATGGAAACAAAAAATGGGTAAAATCTGACTACGTGATGATTCCATAAAAGAAACATGCAGAATGCAGACGTGCTCATCTATTCATCCTGATTATTCCTGATCCTGAATGAGTGAATTGTTTACGTAAAAGCAGATACATAACATATTTATTCTTTTGCTTAAAGGCACGCAGCGTCAGTCTTAGTCGTATTTAGATAATTTCATTTCATTTAATTTCGTATTACAAATGTTGGAAAGTCTAGACAATGACAACACGCTTCGTGAGCTAACTCTACCGGGTGTAAAATCAAAATTATTCTTTGTTCCCTTTGAGTTTTCCCCCACACAGCAGGTTCCTTCTGTTGGTATTTGTTGAAAAATTCGAGAAACACAATTGAATAAAAATTTGATTTTAAGTTAATACCATTGACGTTTTATAGGAGCATTAGTATAAAAGGAAATCTTAATTGTAATTATTATTCTTACCAACAGTTTGTACACACGCAAATGGTATTTTATTCGATACAACTGCATGAAGAATCAAGCATAGAGTAAATTGAAATTTACATAATTTGAGGTTATTACATACAATACCTACGTAGTCATTTTACATGACTAAAAACTCGGATATGTACGTCTCAAAATAAGGCAATGTATGGAGATGGAGATTTTCCCATCACGTGCATTCAATAGATTAACGATTAACATGAAGTTCAACACGACTTAATTTGCCTTCTCATTCCGTTTCGGAATTTTTTGACAAAAATGTACTTTACTTTTGCACATTGTGAAAACCGGCGTTCGTAGTACAAATTGCAATAGGTAATTATGTTAATTCGAACGTTGGCAGTCGTAATGATTTTTAGCCCTATTGATTTTAATACAGTAATTCCGTTGCATTGTCCGCCAATTTATGCCTTGTCCTTTACCAATAACATTTTTCTTAAATAACAATAATTGCAACTCGTACCCTATAACATTACAGGAGGTTTATGTTAATGAGGCATCAATCGCGTGGATAGTTCATGATTTACTAACTGCATATAATAAAATAAAATCGCTGGTAAAGAAGGTACAAAAAATGACATTGCGCTTTTTAGATGCATTTATGGTGGTCCGAGTCTATGCCATGACTAGCCACATCTAACTTCCCTTTGTTGTGTCCTTTCATACTGACCAAATACAAGAGCAACGAAAAATACTACCAAACTACAATGTCTGTCTATTACATACACGCACTACAGTTAAAAGTTAATCTAGTCGTTTGTTACAAACCTGTCGGAATCTTTGTGTCTTTGTCTCTCTCCACAACCTCGCTGACAAGCCAAAAGCCTTCCAAAAGTTATACTGAAGGAGCACGCTTATGCTGAGTGCCGAGCTGAGCGTTGAATTGTAATTCAAGTAAAGTGTTTTCTTCTCAGATCCATGAGTCCATAAGTGATGGGATGCATGGCTGAAAAAAGTCAGAGCTTTTTGGGTAAAATGTCTAATAATAAATATGCAATTGTATCTAGAAATGGTCTCTGTGTTAGCACTGAAAATGGAGCAAGGAGCAAACATACATAACTTACCCCACAATAACACCTCAATGCATTATACTTTGTTGTAAACGTTATATCATCATCAAATATGCAATTGTATCTAGAAATGGTCTCTGTGTTAGCACTGAAAATGGAGCAAGGAGCAAACATACATAACTTACCCCACAATAACACCTCAATGCATTATACTTTGTTGTGAACGTTATATCATCATCATCACTATTAAAGCAAATGACGCGCTATACATATATAATATATGTAGACGTAACTAATTCATTCAAAGAATAATGATGTGCGAGGATGCTTCGAGTTTTATTTAAGGATTTAACCACCACCGTCGTTTCATTCTTCAACACTTTCAGTACTTCACCGAAGAAGTCGGCGACAACACCAAGGAAGGAAATTGTGAGATATAAGCTAAATGGTGCTAAAGATTCTTTAGTAAAGAATTCACCGAATTTGTTTTATTACATATT
This sequence comes from Cyphoderus albinus, assembly GCA_021029165.1. Taxonomy (NCBI): domain Eukaryota; kingdom Metazoa; phylum Arthropoda; class Collembola; order Entomobryomorpha; family Paronellidae; genus Cyphoderus; species Cyphoderus albinus. The sequence goes on from VYYJ01001802.1 coordinate 8,205, forward strand.
AATTGACACTTAATCTTCACGTGAAAGTCCCTACAAACTTATCCACAGTTTCTGCTCCACAATGACCGCAACTGAAACGGAAACGACGCCAACTTCGGGGATTGACAAAATTCAGCGAAAAAATTGGTGTTGTTCATGGAAGCGACAACTCGACTTTCAAAGTTACGAAACTCAGTGAAGGTAACATTCCGCCTCCACCTTACATAGAAAAAAATGACCCAACAAACGAAACGAGAATTAGGTCGCGGTCATCCTCAGAAGTGGAATCCTCAGTACCCGTCGCATACACAGTTCCTAAAGACCTGAGCGAAGGTCTACAAAATCCTGTGTTCACCTACACTCCAACCAATCCGGACGGAGACCACAATGACAGTCTGAACAAAGACAGTGTTGGTATTTATAAACCTCAGAAGTGGAATCCTCAGTACCAGTCGCATACACAGTTCCTAAAGACCTGAGCGAAGGTCTACAAAACCCTGTGTTCACCTACACTCCAACCAATCCGGACGGAGACCACAATGACAGTCTGAACAAAGACAGTGTTGGTATTTATAATAACAATACAACGATACCTGAGTTTCCCCCCTCAATCCACGACAAGAATCCGTGCAATGAAAAAGATGTCTTAGATTTTGACACAGAAAAAGGTCCGCCAGGAATTCTAGGACAAACCAACAAAAATGAGCCGAAGAGTGAATACACAGGGATCAAAAAGTATCTCGGACTCTTGCTCACCCTCTCAGCAAGTTTCTTCTTCTCTGTCGTGATTCTGTTTGTTAAAATACTGAAAGATTACAATATCGACGCATATGGCGCTTCATTTTGGAGATATACGGGAACAATTATTCCCACAATTCCTCTCCTTATGTTTTTTGAATGTGGACCGGGCGTTAAGAAACAAGCCTCAGTTTTCCATTCGGTATGGCCCGTTTGGAAAAATGACAATTGGAAAACCTGGATTGGTCTTCTGGTAAGAAAGAGTTTTGTTGCTTCTAGTCTCTATTAGTCTCTGGATAAATTTGGCCATAAACGGATGTATTCAATTTTTTCAAATTTTTATTATCTAAACAGAGCAGAGGACTTATCGGATCCACTTCCGTCATTCTTCGGTACTACGCTCTCCGTTACTTGACAATAGGTGACACATCGGTAATCACATATTCAACACCCGTGTTGGTTACAGTCCTGGCGCATTTCTTTCTCGGAGAAAAATGTGGAGTTTTCCCTATCGTCGTAGCTTTCGTGACACTCTGTGGGGTTGTGATTGTTACCAAACCTCCTATTCTGACTGGAGAAACGGAGTTTGATTCAAATATGTTGGTAAGAATTTAAAGGCTGTACTTTACACAATATTGCTTCCTAACATTTTATTCGTAACCTGCCCTTACATCACAGACAATGAGCCATTGACAATGAATTATCAAAGAAACCTTCAGATACAAAACAAAACCTTTCCTTCTATATCAAAATATCTTGACCTCTCTCATTTGTAATGTCTTGAAACCATCATGATATGACTGGATAAAATTGCAATGGGGCATTTGTGAGAATTAGTTTTGTGAACACTAAACCTTACACATGAGGGCGAAAGAGTAATACTTACCTATGTCAAAATATTGTTCATTTGCAAAGTAATCATCCATCAATTTAATCTTTTTAAAGCTTGTTGTAATACACCGTGCGTTTTAAAATCGAAATGGAATCAGGAAAGTAAAATTTGCAAAATCGCAATTCCTCACGCCGTGAGGCTCACGCACACGCTATGTATACATTCCTTGATTGATTGGGTTGTAGTTTGTCTTACGATGTTCGAGTTATGTAATTGTGGAATTTTCTAAGAATTTTCAAGGATAGATCATTGATAGTGATAGTGTGAAGGACCCTTTGCGCAAAATTTGTTGCATGTCAGAAAAACTTTTATACACATCATTAAGTTTAAAAGTCACTGCTGTATTTTGTGTTAGCATTAATGTTCTAGCATTTTCGTATTGAATGGCCCCTGGAAAGTAAATTTTCCGACATAATCTATATAATTCCAATTCTAAACAAGGTGTTCTGCAATTTAATATGACAGTAAAACAAGTTTTTTAAAATATGGAGTAATAGCTACTGTGTTAGGATAGGTACGTGATGTTTTTATCATTCCAATTTTTTAACGCTCATAACTTGACCTTTAGTTTTATGGATAAATGCAATTGTTGATTTGATATTTGATGCATGGCGTGATTTGTTTTTTTTTTCTTTTAGATCGGAACTGGATTCGCGTGCGGATCTTTGTTTTGTTCTGCACTTATAGTAATCATCACGCGAAAAATTCGTGAAGTCCATTTCACTGTTATGACACTTGTTTTTGGTATCATTGGTGTGGCCCAAGCGCTCATTCTGATATCCTTCCTTGGTAAATTTCATTTACCGACTGAATGGTATGACTCAGTGCTGATAGGTGGCGTTGCAGTTCTTTCTTGGTTAGGGCAAATGGCGATTGTCTTGGCGCTCAAATTTGAACAAGCCGGACCTGTCGCGCTTATCAGGTTTGATTTGATTTATTTAGCGACCTCTTTGCGGAGAATGATACAGACACTACAAGCTAGAAATTCTCACGGTCACGTTAGCGTGTTCAAGCTCCTGAAACCCATGTTCGGGTGCTAACATAAAAATTACATTGTACTTAATTGTATTTCAGGTCCTGTGATGTGTTATTCGGATTTTTCTTCCAATATGTTTTCTTGAATGTCTCGCCAGATATTTTCAGGTAATTCAGATGTTGTTTAAATTTCTTGAAATATGGCACCTCAGGCAATTTCTTACTTACCAGACTCTTTGTATATTATTTAACTAGTGGTGCAGGAGCTGTGATTGTTCTCACTGGAGTTTTATCCACTGGATTCCGCAAATGGCTGAACACATTACCCCAGGATGATTATCGACGAACAAGGTGGCGATTTGTTCTTTCATAAACGGACATTACAATTTTAACTGGTTAAGTTAATGCACGACCAAGATTTTACCTGTTGGCGTATAAAGTTAATGATTTAGTTTTTTATTTGTTGATGTTATTATGTTATGTTATTCATATGTACACTTGTTTTTATTGTCATTTTACTGATTCCTTTTGACTTAGTACTTTGGTACAATTCTGTCTGAATATTAAATCGAACATAATAGAACAATGCAATGTAATGAAATAAAAAATGACATAATTTGTATGAGCTTAACATGCTCTAGCAAACTATGTATTAATTGGAAATCACTAATATCACAGCAGTCCAACTTTATCTTTCATTTTATAATTAAGTAGAAATTCCTTACCATTCCGTTGAGCCAGATTTCAAATCAATTCCCCCCAGCGACAAAAAATGAATCTATGGTTCTGCTGGAACCAGACGTTGCACAAATATTTGTTCCAGAACTACTTCCTCGTCCTCGCTTTGATACAACTGACCCACCTCTTCCCCGACCTCTTCCTCGAGTTCGCTTCAGTGCAACTCTTTCTGGTTTTTCTCCAGTAGCTTCTTCGTCCGATTTCCGATTGCTCGAAGGCTTATCGATATTGACAGGCGGTAAGCCATTTATTTCTCTAGATAAATCTTTAGCAAAATGATAATCCATATGAGAAAGAAACTCCCATTCAGGAAGCATCTTTCCACAACGTTCACACTTTTTATCTGCACAAAGAAGCAATTCAGATTGATCACTTGAAGCATTCTTAGGCTCGAAATCTGACGAACCCACCGTATCTATTTTTTTTCGTGGACTTTTATGTGGACTTGTTGAAGGTTTAGGATCTGATTCAGAGAAGGAGAAAAAAGATTCAGATTGTCGATTAATGTTGGAGTTGCTGGAATTTTGAACATCAGACTTCGAGAGAATTTCTGATGGGGCAACTCTACCGGTTAAAAATTTCTTTATGCTGTTTTCACTTTTCGGTTTCACGGCACTAGAGGTATTTCTGCTCGTAGACGCAACGTGATTATTGGAGTTAGATGAAGTGACGTCATTGAGATAAACATTCGATTCAGTGGAAGTGTGGCGTTGTTCATTGTTAAATCCACTATGATTTGTATTTGTAGATCCCTCATTACATTCTGTATTAGGTTTTGATTTAAAAAAGTCATTTATTTTGCTATAGCACGAGGTATCAATCTCATCCTCAAATTTGGAAGCAATGAGACCCAGAGAATTTATTGGCAGTAGCCTGTAATAAAAAGCCAGAGTTATGTCTAATTTAATTTTTATTAGATTTGAAATAGAAAATATTTACTCACCCAACAGTTTGATACAGTTTTTCCAAAGCCCCGTAAGCTTCTGCAGCCACTCGGTCAACGTTGTAAGTCGGTACTCCACAAGACCTTGATAACGAGCTTTGTTCCGCGAATTTAATATGTAGAGTAAGTGATTTTGCTCTTCTGTTATTCTATAAGAAGCACAAACCAATGTTAATTTTGATTTTCGAAAAAAAATATATAAAGAAGTAGCGTAATTGCGTACTGTTTCAAGGTCACGTTGAATACGTTCCACAACTTCCGCTGCAAGTTGATTGATCCAAAATTTGGCTTTGTCTTTAGTTTTTAACGCCTCTGGTCCAGAGAAATTTTTGTTGCAACCGACGCTGCAAATCACAAAGCAGATCATGTTAATGTTAAAATCACGAATGCAGTTTGCAGTAACACTTTCATGAATATGTCAGAGTATTATAGTTACGAAAATACGAAGCACAAATTCTCTTAATAATTTTTTTTTTAAACATTTCTTACGACTTCGGCAATTGTCTCGCTGTCACTGGCTCGTCGTCATACCCAAGTACAAGTTGATGGAGCCAGGCTCTGGTGTGGAAATATATTATTATTGAGCACAATGATTTTTACAGTTGAACTTGTTTTACAAAATAAAACTTTTTCCTTACCCAGTTTTCGACCCAATTTCCGAGCATAGTTCCTTCTCTGTAAATCTTCCCAAGTCACACATTTGAACACACCCTAATTTTTCCGTTAAGTAATCTCCCATTTTCCCTCCTAATCCACGAACTTTTTCAATTTTCGTTGATGACCACAGCTTCGGAACAGAACAATGGGGCAATATTGTTTGTTTGTTCGGTTTGTTCATACCGCATACCAATTTTGCTACAACCTTTTACAATTAAACAACTCACATTTATATAATGTCTATACAATTATCTTGAAGTAATTATCTAGAGCTGGGTTATTTACTTTATTGTGGGCAATTCCTGCAGAACACCGAAACTGGGTCTTTTTGTATACTGCTTCTCTCATTTGGCCCACGATTTCTGCACCAACTGCTAACCTTAGGTCGTCCATTGGAGGAATGTCTCTGTCCTTTAAAACTGAAAACCAGGCTTTCGTCGAGTCGTACCCAAAAACGAAATTTGTTTCGAAGTAATTCATCTGCAGTTTCTGAAGGGCACTTAATCCGAAAGAATCTTGTGAACATAACTCATCAAGTCGAGCTTCGACGGCTTCAGTTAGGTCAATGTACGCTTCATCGATTGATGCCCTTTCGACACAAGAACTAAACTCCGTCAGCACATCTATAACTTCTTTGCCGGCATCTCTGTACCTATTATTAAATTTAATTTGAATTAAGTTTAATCTGGGGTCATGTCTATAAATTAAATAAATCTCTATGCTTAACTGACTTCGTTAGATCCGCCTTTCCTCGACTCTCGGGAACCCGAACCAGTTGGATCTCTGGACACACAGCTTTTGCGTCATCCCCTCTCATATTTCTGGACACACCTTTAGCTCTCGCTTCATAGTTAACTGCTATTATTCTGTCATCAAGACCAAATGATAAAACATGCTTAAAATTCTTAAAATTGGAGGTTTACATTACATAATCAGCTAAAAAGTTTACACGGTTTTACCCTCCGCCTTTAAACGCCTTGTACCTAAAAACAACAATTTTAAGTTTGAAGCTTGTTTAGACCCGAGTTAAATTAATCAATACGAAAAAAAATTATCGGTTTTAGAAAGTTGACTTACTGGACAACTGCGGCTGGAACTCCTTTGATTGATGGGTCATCTCTTTCCTCGACCTGGACGTAGAAACAGTCCATATCAACCAATGCAATCACACGGCTCGTTTGTGTAAAAGACACAGATGTCATTTTCACAGATCAATTGAATTTTTAATTATATACTGAACGAAACAGTTCTACTATTAACAGATATTAAATGTAGATATTTTTCAATGCATTAAATAGATGCGACTCGAGAATTAATAATGCAACTTTGATACATTCATACAGTATGAATCACTATAAAATCAAAATCTTTCGATTTGATAGTTAAATTCAATTAACAAATAATGCTTTAAATGTGCTTTTACTCTTTATAAGACGTGCATTGGATTTAGATTAGGACAGGTACTCTTTTGTTACTTTGTTAGGAGTTAGGATATGCAGCAAAACTTAGCTCTCAATCTCAATATTGTCATGTGTTCGTTCCCGGTTCAAACGTTTCTTTGTTTCAGACTGAAACTTTCAGTCCGATGTTATTGCCGTGTCCGTGTGTATGTGTGTGTGCTTTCATTTCCATCATCATCATATCATATCAATATCCTACCAACAATGTCAAAATCACAATGAGTTTTAAGCTATATCAAGGTTAAAAAGTAAAGGTAAAAAGTAATACTCATCACCAGACAAATAATTATACACATCACATAACGTATATAATTTTAACAGTTTTAATATCCGGCAAAGAAGGCAATGTTGGCACTGCACAACACTAAAATGGCATGAGTACAACGCTTTATTAGGGGCACACCAAGCCAAAAGCCAATACCATAAATCATTCACATTTCACATTCCAGATTCCAGCGTGTTTCTCCAGTGTTATGCTAGTAGGAAGAATTTGGCACGGCAGCGCGGATTGGCAAACCATAAAACCTTATCCAAGATAGAAAATCGGATGATACAATGAAATGAAACGAGCCGTTCCGAAGATTCCTGCTTTTCCACTGTTTCACTCCGTAAATCGTGTATCCTCTTGTTCCTGCTCCATGTTTTACTAACCGCAATTCGCAATATATCAGGAATAACATAACATGTGTATGTATGTGTGGTCAATGGGCAAAAGATGATCATTGGGACTTCCAACATATTACAAAAAGAAAAAATATGCGTCTTATTTTGTTCCTAATTAAAATCGCTTTTAATTTTTTTCCATGAAAAAGATGCAATGTATTGATGCGGTCGTTTTAACTGATAAGAGTGACAAAATAATGATTTCCCTTTCACATGAATAAATGTTGCTGTAAGAAAACGGTCATCAAGGAGCATCACATGAGAATTTTAAACTTAACGATTCCATTCTGACTGATGCAGACTTAGTTTTTAACTGTCATGTATAAGTGAGCCGTACTCTTTCATATTTTCGGATAGTTTTTTATTAAACAGATTAACATGACAAAATGACTCAACGTGGAGAATACTTATATACTTTAAACTTAGAATTTCTTTTGTACAGAAATTACCAGGTTTTTACTTCTTTCATTGTTTATACTATAATGTATTCGATAACGCATTCCGTTAACATTATTATATTTAGTGCATTAATTATTTTAGTACTTTACGTTCGTGTTGATTGATGATCTTAAGTTCAACAGTAGAATAAAAAGGAAACCTTTAAAGCATTCTTCATTCTTGAAACATTCTTTAAATCATCATAATTAAACATTCAGAAATTTTTCATCTTTGAGTTCTCTTCATCAGTTCAGTACATAATTTTTAAAAAGTTTATATTAAATTCATTTCCGTAATAGAAGTTGAATTTGCGTTTTCAGGATTGAATCTTGAATTTATGTAATTACCGATTTTTGATTTTTATTTTGACTCATTTGCGAAGGTACTTTTTTGTTGCTTTCATGATTTCACTCACATTAATAGCACTGCACATGTTTCATAAAAGTCAAAAGAAATTCATCATTGCATTTTGCAATTTGCGACAAAAACCTTTTTATGATCAAAATTATTCACAGGTTGGTCACGAGTGTTTAGAATTTTACACTTTCAAGTTGTTACGTCAGTATATAGTACTCTATCATAATTTATTTTCTCATGGTCCAAGACTTTTCTCTAACCACTGAGGAAAGTTACTGGAAGTAGTAACAAGTAATGTTTGAAAGTCTAGACGTATAAAGTGAACTTTGTACGAACTCATGGTCTAGAAAAGGTTAAATGATTGAATATTGTACAATTTCTTATTATCCAATCATCCCTGGGTACTACCCGTTTCCGGTTTTGTTCCAACTTTACACACCTTTGATGTATTGCATTCAATTGCTTGGCTAGTCTTGCCTAATCGACTAGAATCGATTCAGCAGTTATATGGAATAATATGCGTTGCAGATTTAATGTAAAATTGTTCTTCAAATTCTGCCTGTAGTCATTAATGTTATTAAAAGTATTTGAGCTATGCTTCAAATTTTGCCTACATTAATGTGCTATCGTATCTTCTGAGAAATTAAGTTTGCCTTTCTTTGAACTATTGTCACTGCCTCACGAGTTGAGTCACGACAATGAACATTTGATTTTATGATCTTTTGTACATCAAATTGAATAAATAAAGGCTAGTTCTTGTAGTTCCTTCCTCATCCATTTTACGTTCCTTGACAATTCCCTTTCACCAACTTTCTCCATTTGTTTACTTATCATTCAGCCTTCAGACGCCAAAAGCTAAGCTCAGTAAACAATTACGTGTTAGGTGAAATTACATACTTCAAATGATTGCTTCAATTTGCAGGGGCCATCAAATCCTTCCCTCTAATCAAATCTATTGANATACTTCAAATGATTGCTTCAATTTGCAGGGGCCATCAAATCCTTCCCTCTAATCAAATCTATTGAATTTTTTCACATGAAAAATGAAAACCGAATTACCCAATCTTTTACAAACTCAAAACTTCACAGCATAATTGCAGAGTCATAGGAAGATCACCCTCGTAGAACGAGACAGTTTAACTGTGACTATTACCATTACATAATTAACTTAAAAGATAATTAAAGCCCAAGTATATAAGTTATCGACCAGAAAGAAATGACAAAATAGTGAAGCAGTCTTCGAAATGACATGGTCAAAAGCTGAGCAAGTAAAATTTAATGACACAAAGTTCTCCTTCCTAACTTCACCCCTGAAAATGGCATAACTTCACTTTGGTCAAGTTTGGTTTTAAAAATGCTTTCAAAATTTACGTCCTAACTCCTAACCTTGAAATGATGAGGAAAATGCGTCAATTAAATCTAGAGGCGTTTACAACCAAGTAGGACAAATTCACATTAGGTATGTTAAAGTTAGCAAAAACACCACAGTTTTGTTAAAATACTTTCTTAATCGAACAAATCCCCAGATAACACCGAGAATTTTAGTAGTAAAGAATGTTAAAATAGATACTACACATGTCATACAGTTTACAGTAAATATGTAACATAAAAGATACTAGAGAAAGAAAAGAACAGAAGTTTAAAATGATTTAAGTAGGTATAGAGTGTAAGAGCCAAATGATCGATTGCAGAGGAGCAAGAGCATGTTAACAAGAATAGTTATCAAAAATAAAGCTGCCAAAGAGTACGCAGTTCCACAAATAGCATTTCACTATAAAGTAGACGGTGGTAGAAACTAGTGAATAACTTTTCAATCAAAACCCTGTGACTTTTATTGCGACGCTGCATTTCTCGTTAAAAATAAAAAGCTGGCAGAATTATATCTTCTCAACACAATAACTACGACTATTCAACTACTACTATAAATTTATATAAATGGTAAATTCGTACAGAGTAATAATTAAATGTAGCATTTCGTGACTACCTATTTACACGGTTAATATATTTTTTACCAAATTATCAGTGATATTTGCAGAAGGAGAACAATTGATGTATCCATATTCCAATCAAAAAATAAAAAACGAATTCAAATCACACATAAATGTAGTTTTAAATTAGAACAATATATAATTCATTTTATTACTTTACTGGGAATTTCTCTGAAAAAGTTGTAACCGTAAAATATTAAGTATACTCATACGCTCGCAGCAGGTAGTATTTTGTATGTAATGTAATAGGCTCTTCAAATCTGGATATTTCCGCTTTTGGATCGTCGAGTGATCATAAGATCGAAAATTATATAATCGGCAACAACTCATTGGCATACCTGATATTAAAATTCGATCCGCGTGTGGAAAAAGTAATGAGTTCAAGTTGGTATGTAATAGAGTACAACAGTAAAATGTGTCTGTTTTGTAGTGCTAGGATGAATGTTGTGTGTGGTAGTACAATAATTAGCGTGGCGTATTCCCATTTTATAATTAAAATGATGAATCTGTCGACTGCTGAAACATTTTCAGAATACTCGATCTCTTGATTCTTCTGGTTCATGTATTCTCGTGCTAGATTGAGTTGAAACTTCTGAGGAGATGGTTTATGTTGTATGGTTAATTTAAGTTTGAACAGTTAGGAGACAATAAAAGCGTTGTATCTTATATTTTCTAATGTTTCAGTTTTGTGAACTACTCTAGCCGGACTACCTGCAGATCTTATCGTAGTTTTATCCGATTCAAACTTGACGCAGTTTCAAAAAAGCTGCGTCGAAGTAAAGAAAAGATGGTATAATTTTGTAATCGATTCAACCTACACTGAAAATTGGAATATATTTTGAGTCAGTCCTAAATGCCCTATCTGGCAATCGTTGCTGATTTGTCTCCTAATCTGTTTCTTGAACATCATGGTTATTTGTTGCATTGCAGGCAACTGGAATTTCACTGGTATAAGTACCACTCTGCATTATGTAATATTATGTGGAAGTCAAGAACTTTTTAGATATTCAAATTTTTATTACAATCAAAAAGAAAATTTTTTGGTGCGCGGACACAAAAACATACACAGTTATTTTGTTTCTAAAGATTTTTAACTGAGGTCTCTGTCTTCTAAGTACCTATACTCGAACACAAACCCATCCTTTTTTCGTTGACTCCATTTTTCAATATCAAAGTAAATATAGGTTCCCTGTGGACATAAACATTTTCATTAGCTTTTCAAACTCTTTCAAAAAATCAGGGTGGTCCGCAAAAAATTGTATTTACCTGTTCGAACTCTTCGTTAATAACCTTCGGCTCTTCGTGCCTTTGAAACCACATCATGTACTTCGTGTGGAACCTCCAGCTCTGCTTTTTTAGGACTTTTGCCGCCATGTACCTACGGAGAAAACGTCAAAAAACGAAACAAATGAAATGGACGTAAATGAGGCACATGCAGTTCGAGTCTAAACTCGGTACTCGCTTAAATTATTGTGTATTGTTGCGAATCGTTCGATTTTAAAGCATGAGTGAAAAAAGCATTGTGAGTCAGTCAGTTGTGGAGTATTATTATTTGTAAAGATAGTTTTTAGTGAAATAAACTTACTGAGCTTTTGTCCCTTCCAAATAGTAAAAGATGAAAAACAATGTTTCTATTGAGAGTCTCTGGAAAAATTCCAGGGAATCCGCATTCGCCATTGGATGCTAAAAATTTAGAGAATGACAATCATTAGACCGAGTAAAATCTTCGTTGATCAAATAACACAAAAGCTGTACATTCTACAAATCGTAGTAACTGTTTCAAAACAATACTTACTTGTGGGTAATATGTAGGTGTAGGAATGGGATTTCTTGGCAGAAATTGTCTCATTCGTTCTGCATCAGCTGGAACCGGCATGTGATAATGTGCGGAGTCTAACATTTGGAATTGGTACTGATGTTCTTTACTGAGAGGAACCGGACCCAATGGCGCTACACCCAAGAGAGGTGGGATGTGTGCGTCCTGAGTCTTATTCTCGGCCACATCTGCAATAAACGCAGTAAACAAATCGTTTACTCCCAACTTATCGTTTACCGTTTACAACTTGTAAAACTTCGGATTGGTAACTGACTGCTGTCGCCGAGGCTGAGACCAGTACGATCGAGTACATCTTGCGCCATTGTCTTCAAAGATGCCATAGGGTCACCCCCTTCTTGAAGAATTCGATTTAATAAAATTTGATCTTGTTGCCTCATATAGTCAGATATGGGTGTCGTATCGCGACTCTGTATGAATAAATTGTTAATATGGGTCAGAAATCAAACTAAGAAAAGGTTACGAGGACAAGTTCACTTTTTTGTATTGAAGAAAAATTCGCTCTTACATTTCCCGTTTGACCGCTAGATCCCTGCATTTGCAACTGTTGGAGTTGTTGCTGCTGTTGGGAAAGAAGATTACTCGAGCTGGAATTACTATGACTTGACGTTTGCACTCCGGTACCATCTCTGCTGCTATTACTCACGGCACCTGGCGTCATATTGACACCACCTTGGGCTAGACTGGTCGCTGTAGTTGTCGTAGTTGTCATTACTGGAGAGTTAGTCGAGGCGAGCGATGTTACACTTGCTCCACCACTATTATGGTTTATCATGCTAGTCAGCCCAATCACATTTGAAGAACCACCCAGCACAACACTATTAGAACTGTTACTACTACTACTGCTGCTACTGTTCATGTTGTTACCACTAAGAAGTGAACTACCACCATTCACATTATTAACAACACCCATCGACGAGACACAGGAAACATTTGCGGCAAATGCAGATAAACTGTTCGACATCCCCGCAGCGGCCAACCCAGAGGCCCCCACTGCGCCTGGAGTCCCGAATACCCCGAAAGCTGGCTGCTGTGAAAACGCTGAATGGTTTGTCGACTGTTGTGAGTTTGCTTCCAAACCGGATGTCGAATCCGTAAACGGCTGATGGTGAGATAGGTCAGTATTATTGGTGATACTACTGCTGACTGATCTTGCAGACGGTGTTAATGGTGTGACCGCTAAATTGCTTTCTGGAGACAACGGCGATATAAGTCCATTTTCTCCTACCACGCTCGTTGAAGCCGTTGAATTTTCACATGAATTAAGCTGTTGAAGTGGACTTGAATGGTCGCCTGGTGTTGTTTCACCGTTTTCACTAATGAGACCATTTGCCGTAGATATTGATGCTCCTTCGGTTGCACCTAATCAAAAAAAGGCAAAAAATCAAATTAGTACAGGGATATCAAAAGTAAATTGGCAGACTTAAATTGAAATTAGAAGTTTTTGTATGAAAGCGAGCGAATTCCTACATGCTTTTAATGCACATAAAAACTGTTTGGCCTTCTTTTATTTTAGCACATGAGAAGAGTTTACTTCTAAAATCCACCCACCTATTTGTGATGGGCAGATTTTTTAATGTGCGTTAATTATCGATTGTTGACGGTATAATTGTTTTTGCTTACTTGTTATACTTGAGTTAGCTGTGGATGAGCCTTTACTTAACGGCGATTTCGATGCGTCTCCCGGTGCCGCAACCCCTGATGTTGTAGAAGACGAATTATTGTGCTCCACACAGTCCATATGAGCTAGAAAAATAATGAAAGGTAAATAAGAATATTGTTTTATCTCCATTCGGCCATTCAATTTCAATATTGTATTTTAATCCAGAAAATACAACTTTGTAGAAAAAAAATCATGTATTGTATCAACCTAAGGTGTTCGAATGACATCTGAGTGGTCATACGAGGCATAATGAAGGTTGACATAGGTAATTTTCGAGACCTTTAGCACCGAGGTACCATTGCAAAGCAATACCTTAGTGACTCTAGGCTCGCATCTTATGAAAAATCACATCGACACAGGTGGGGATTGAACCCGAGCAACGCAGACAACAATCTTCACCAACTCTACTTACTCCACATTTGTATGCAATAGTTTAGGAGATAAAAATGAACATGCTATTCCAGACAGAGTCTACAAAGCTTAGTGGTTTAACTTACATAACGTTTTCGCATTGTTGAGAGCGTTGTGGTAGTTCTGAGTTTGGGTAGGTGACGATGAAAGCGACGATAATGATGACACATGGTTGCTCAGTCCCGAACTTGGCGATGAATTATTAGGAGTAGCTACGTTCTTTGGAGGCGTTCCTACAACCCCTACGGCTTTGCCTCCTGGACTGGGACTGTGATTTGCTTTCATTGCTACCGGTCTTACGACCTAAAAATAGGTTACAAATAAAATTTGTCAAAATAAATTAACTTTGGTAGATTATCTGGGAGCTTTGCACACATACTTTTGAGGAATCATCGGAGGATTTTCTTCTTTTATCCGGGTCACTACTACTGTCCCTGGAATGGATGGGAGAAACTATTGGTGAATTGTTCCCGGAAGTGATGGACGTTGGTGTCCCAACCAACTCTCCGTCACCTGTCGAATTCAGCGCTAGATTGGTCAGCGCGTTTTGTTGGGCAATTCCATCGTCAAACTGGTGAAACAACATTTGTTCATTTATTCGTAATTTATAAAGTTATCATTTTAAAGTACAGTAAGATACAATTAAGGAAAGTGCTGCTTGTTTAAACTTTACCTCTTCTAAACCTTCAATATCATCGTACAAGAACTCGTTTTCTTCAAATTCTGGCTCTTGATTTGATTCCAAATAATATTCAATATCGTCCTTTATCTTTTTTACTTGTTGTAAGAATTTCCGCAACTAAAATCAAAATAATTTACAGTATTATATTTCCATTCGAATCTTTTCAAATTAAATGCACCTTAGGGTAGTAAACAATTGGTAAAAAAGAAATGACTGCAAATATAATCTATGAATAAGTAGTTTTTTCTATACCAATACCGCATTTATGTCGACAGAGAGATTGTCCAGCATCCGCAAGATGGTCTCTAATTTTCCCATATGAAATCGATGTCGCTCCATAGAGAGTTTTAATTCATCCATTCGTTCTTGTTTATCTTTATCTAACTTCTTCTTCTTTCCTGCCATGATGGATTCGATCTCACATTCCATCTGATCCATTTGAATCTGAATTTGATCTATAGATGATACTAGCCAAGTGTTGAGGTCTTCTCTTTCTCTTGTCGTTGGATCTACTTTCTGGGCTGCACCAAGACCTTCCTTTGAGTATGCCTTAGTCTTCGTCTCTCGCTCCACGACCTTGAATCGCTCCATTTGCTGAAAATTCAAAAAACCATGGTTCAAAAATTATTCATGACATTCACTACCACTGCCTCAAGGTAAATTATTCCAGACATTTTAGTTGAGATAAGTAAATTACCGTTTCAATGAGTTTTCTAGTTTCGACAAGTGTACTCTTGTCTTTGATCTCAGCGGATGCGATCCATGATTTAATTTGATCCCTAAGTCTCTGGAGCTTTTTGATCTCCTTCTTGAGATCCGTTTCGTACTTTTCCTTTTGATTGGTGTTTGTAGCATTGTGAACCTTTTGCCAAATATCTTCAAATGTTTCTACTCCTTCTGATACTTTCTTCAAGCATCTGTCAATTTCTCCTGTAAAGAAAATAAGAAACGACACAATGAGACTTGTATCAAATAGATTTTCTCCTAACCTTTCTCCAATCAGTTCCCCCTCATATACTCAACCCTTAATTATTCGTGAGCCAAGTTTTGATTTTTGACTCTGGACTGGAGGATGTGAGTCACATCCTCCAGAGTCATTAATAATTAAAGTCGCAAGTCACATGATGTGAAAGTGAAACTCACAAGTCATATGCAAACTACAAAATTCATGATGTTTTATTTTACAAAATTCCAACCTACTTTTAATCATTACCCTAAGAATAACAGTTAAACATTAGAACACAAAGAATAACATTTTAATTTAAACTTGATCAGTATCAGTTGCACGACTCAGCAAATGTCGTAACGTAAGGTAAATACATTCAAAGATTCAAATGTTTAATTGTGGAAGTAAAAACCGCTTAATAGAAAACTTTACAATTTGATGGATGAAGGAAATTGGTTGAAAACTGAGATGATCGAGAACTAAACTCTCTGCGTACATAGTCCGACTGACTCACCTGCTAATTGGTAAAATCCTTTATGTCTCAAACTATTAACATAACGGTCAAAGTCTTTTCGTCTTTGTTCTGCTTTAAGTGCCCTAGCTGCAGACGCAGCGTCGTTATCGCCGCTTCCGCAGTAGTCGCCGTACATTTTTGCATTTACAACGACACAACCGGCAAAAACTGCTCGTTTCCGGAAGTGTTCAAAAATGAATAATTACAACTTATCCACCACTCCTATTATTTTTTGTATTAAATGCTCACGCAACTTCAGCTCAAATATGCTATAGTATTAATTAATCATAATAACGATTATTTTTATATTTTGTACGTCTATTATTATATACAAAAAATACTAATTAATATCACATTAGCTATTATGACCCTTCTTGTTGGGCACTAATATGAATAATCTAGCAAACAGTGTTAATGTTAATTTTCAGTTGATCAGTTCATTTTAATTATCCCGTTGTTGTGTGAAGTACTTTGATTTTGATATGATTTTCACTTTTGTTGTGGCAGTGCGAAGTGCGAGCCAATTCTTATTTCACTGTACGAACTAACTACGACGATGATGAACGAAAACTGAGCGAGTCAACTGAGTCAAGTCAACAAACTGTCAATGGTGTGCCTGCACTGCACTGCACTACACAAACGAAAGCATTCAAAATTCGTCCGTCCACAAGGGACAAAATCAGATGTTTCCCTGAAACAAAGGAACCGATGCGCGATGGCGTTTTTCTTAAAAAGACGTAGACAGCGAAAGAAGAAGAAAAAGCACGGCGAAAGTAAAGAGTTAACTTTAAATCGAAAAATAAATGCTTTTTATTGCTTTTAGTTAAACTAGTCTGTTGACGCGGTTGACAACCAAGTACGAACGCCGAACGCTAACGCGACCGACCACCCACATTGACATAGAAGATGAGCTTTGCTAATGAATGAATGTGCATCACATTATGTGAAGAAAAGTGAAATCCATTAAAGCACGTGGTTTACAATGCGTTCCTGTTCATTAAACGCACTTCTAGAAGGATCAAGATTTTTTTGAAACAATCCAGAATGTTCGCACGGAAGGGATTCTGCCTGGAGAAAATATAAAAATGTTTGTTCTATTCTTTCTTTTTTTACATGCAATCTAATTCCGATTGCCTTTCTCCGGCGACAAAAGAGCTTCCGGTGGACTAACTAACTTTAGTAGAGCCAAAGTTTAGTTTATACCCTATTTTACTAATATGTAATATATTCAGGAACATCATCAACCTTTACATTGGCCAACTTACGCTAAGGTACGATGTCCCTGTTCATTTGTCATTTGGTTTTTACCCTTGGTTGAACTAAAGGTTATAATCGAGGTCGAAGTTGAGCATGAGAGCAGTTAACAACGATATTTATATTTTTACATACATTTACATAATAGTACAGATTACAGACTTTATCACTGTTAATCTACTTTTAATGACATCAGTCATATAAGTCATCCAGTGTAAATGGTACTAAATAATTTGTTCATTTTTGATATATTTGCATGGAATCTATGTGAGTGACAATATGTTTTATAGCATTATTTGGCTTTTGCATGAAAAAACTACATTGTCATTTTATTGTTTCTCATGATCCCACGCATTTAAAGATGTTTGGTGTAAAAAATCTAGGAAGAAACACATCAACGACCAAAACATCATGTTTGCTATACACCACTTTATTGGCGCAATGCAAAGATAGCAATTTTATTAATTGCGTGAAAGTCAAAACTGTAAGGCTTAAACTTTGACATGAGGCAACGTTTTTTTGCCTAATAAATCTACCCTTATTGCTCTGCTCACTGTTCATTGTTAAAAAATAATTTAGATTTTATTGTTATTCTTGGTGGTCATCATGGAACATGCTCATGTCTCATCCATGTAGTGAGTTGAGAGCGCCAAGCGCCTCTATTTCTACTGAGTCAGCGATTTCTCTTGTATACTGTGAAAGATAACGTCAAAAACGTGTCCTTCTTTGCAGTTACTGAAATTATAAATTGTCACACAGTCCTCAGTCTATCCATACTGGTTCCTTCATACACCAAATCAAAACGCTTTCTTATCTGTCCTTAAACATAAACATGTTCTTAATCTTGGCAAACTTTCTAAAGGTTCGAAAACGTAAAGCGTAACGTTTGAAATTGAAAACGAGGGACTGGACGTACCTTGCAGTTTCCTCGTTGCTGCCATCGCTATGACCATAGGCAGGGTAATAGAAGAGGTAGGTACATAGTCGAGCCTCAAGTTCTTCAATGTACACGCTTTTACTTTTCCTGTCCCTCTTCTTCCGTTAGCGGCAGAGATGATTGCGTTTGTAAAATTTTCGAACGGAGGCCTTCTTTCTTTCAAGGTTTAGGGTATTTTCGTTCCTTCCAATATCCCTCCTCACTGTCGAATATTTTTTTTGTTGCTTCTGAAACGATGTCTGGAAAGACGTTTCCTTTCGTTCTCTTAAGCGAACCCACAAGGTCACCAACCACAGTTTCCGAAAGCTGGCCGCTGTTACAATCGTTCTCTTCTGGTTCACAAGTTTTTCTGTCACGATTCACCGAAGCAGCGGAGGTGCCTCTTTGAAAACAAGAAATCCAAGAAATTGTTAGAGGTAGAGAAAATTATCCCTTATTTTTTGGTGCAACCGTGTTTACAAGCAATACATGATGATGATCACTATCATGGTGCTATCTTTGGATCGATGAATTGATTAAGCAATTTATAAGCACCACACTCATTCATTAGATAATGAACTCATTCACAAGTAATCAACCGTGAAACTTTTTTTTTGCAAATGCAGATTCAGAAATTTTTTAATTGAAAAAAGTCAGAAAGAGTTTTGCG